>LUGF01057790.1:201232-225539 GCA_001625245.1 Calycopis cecrops | reverse complement strand
AAAAGTAAATAAATCGTTGAGTTGCAAAATTAAATGGGGTCATAGTAATTTAATTTGTTCGTAATTTCTAATAATTTTATATGTTACGAATAAAGTATCTAGTAGCTATTCGTTTCTTAATTCTTAATTACCTGTGCAACCGGCATTTGTATTTGGTAGTTTATTTGCTTAGTTAAGTTCCTAATAAGTTAACGAAGACTTAAATAGGAATTTCTAACAAACGGTGCCCCGTTTCTTGTAACTGCAACATGCATAATATAAAATGTTTTATAACATCTATATAACGCACTGAAGGTCGGTTCAATATTTCGTATCTTCAATGTCATCACAAAAAAAGCGGTTCTTGATTTCCTTTATAATTACAACAAGCAACTGTGGTTAAATAAAATAGTATTCGACATTGACAATGATATTATAATATAAGAAATAATAAACATGGCCATCGCTTTGAAACGGAAAAAAGTAAGGATCTTACTCAACTGCTCGAATTTTCCTATTTCCTCGTATTTCGACAACTCACAGCTGTTCTGCTGTGGTTTCATCAGGCACATCAGTCATCAATTAGGATCGCCACTGTGACAAATTATCCCATCATTTGAAAAAAATACCTAGGATAGGTAAGGATTTAGGTAAGTCAGTTTCTAAAGGCTCAACTAAGTTATAAAAAGTATTATTCCTTGTGCGACATGTGATACAAATAATTATTTTGGTTAGTGTAATAATAATATTTAGGTTTTCCTAACCTAAATATTATTTCAGTATAATAGTGTTTTCACCGCAATTTGTTCAACATAAGATCCTTCGCTTGTGACTCCTACTAGAAATATTTTTAGATTTATATTAAAGCTAGGGAAATATTTAAGAACGACGAAGTTCTTGCCGAGTTCACGTCTAAGACCGTTGATGTGTCAAAGGCCGGCTCGTTAGCCTACACACCCACATCCTAATGTGCCTCGTTAGCCAGAACTCAGAAGGGTCTTTCGTCAACTTGGAAACTCCTTCAAGTACTTGAGAAAAGCGGAAAGGCATCCAATTAACCTTATTAGGCTATTTACAGAATTTTGAAGATTGTTAGAACTTAGTTTTATACTTTGATTAGCAAAAATAATTTTCTTTAATATCCTAGACTTCATAGAAGTACTACAAATATTTACTTGCTTTAGAAAAGCGGGAGTGCATCCAATTTATCGTGTCATTATTTACATCATTTTGAAGATTGTTAGAATTTACTTTTTTAATATAAGGCCCAAACCAGACATCCAATATTGAAGTTCAACATCGTGGAAATCTGGTATTGAGTGTAATTAAATTGAAAGCATTCAAAAGCCAAGTTAGTAATTGATATTAGTTTGTAGCAAATCAGTTGGAAATCAGGATGTTTACAGTAAATCAAGTCACAGTATAAAGATGCAACTGATTGGTATATACTGTGGATGAGCGAAATGAAATTTAACAGAAATAAAAACATATTCGATGCCGCCTAGAATTGTTGTTAACAATATGTTTCTTTTGGTTCCAGATAAAGCAGGCGTTCAACAATTATAAAAATTCGGAGAGCGAGCGAAGATATTTCAGTTTCAAATGTAAGTTATATTAAATTTGTAATGTAATGAAAGTCTAATCAGCAACATGGTCAGGAAACTAAATCTCTTTGCGATACATTTTGATTCATGAGGCATAATGTAGAAGTTCAGAAATATTTTTACTAGTAATGCCTATGAAAAAAAAATATGTTTTAGTTTTAACAGTTTCACTAATTGTATTTTCACAAGATCAAGACAAAAAATGTAATTTGATATTCGATTTAAAATTTGTTATCAATTGTTAAAATACATAAGTTGATCTAACGTCTCTGTCTCGTCTTCATCTACCAAATATGGAAAATACAAAGTTAATGAAACAAATAGCCAGAAATATCAGACACTATAGGCAAGCTGGAATAGTCGTCTCATCTTCCGTGTAGCGCAGATTGCCATCGTTTCTTTTTTAATTTTATCTAAGCACCCGAGCACACACATGTCCTCTGCTTCGCCTACTTCCCCTACTTCAGCGAGTATCGGTTCCCCCATGCATCCCTAGTCATAGACTCTGTTATTAGACTTTACACGCGCTTGTAATGCTTTGTTAGCGCAGCAATTGTTGTTTCGAGTGGGGATGTAAGTGATGTGGTGTGCTTTGGCGACGAGGGGTGTGCACGCTCAATTAGGTATACACAAATACGCTACGGGATAGACGAGGCTTTGTTAGACGTGGGTTAAAAAATATCACACTCTTGTTATATTTCTAATATTTGCTATGTAACAAATAATAATCCCTTAAATATTTCTTACTGTTATTTAAATGTTTCTATAAGATTGAAATCTCAAAAGGGTCTAACAGAAATCTAATTTGACGTGATGCTAAGTATACATTTGTCAGAAACACTTTACTCAACCAAGGTTTACGAGAAATGACTATAAGTGACAAGAACATAAGAGTAGCTTTTACATGGACCAGTTAAGTCAAATGTTTGTAGATCATGAAAAATGGCATTAGACACGCAGAGAAGGGATATTTTTCCATCAAAGCTATTAGACGCTCGTGTTCAACAGACCGGGCTGTAGTCCTTTAATCTTGCTAATACACTTTTATAACCTGTTTCGTGAAGACATAAACGAACATAATAAATAATGGACGCGCCCTTACGCTCTCCCCCGGGCTTACTTTAATCAAGTGGATAAGCAATTAGGAGTATGTATGAAATAGTGCACTCACACGTTTAGAACGCGTTAAAAGATGACCGTTGGGTAATTTAGTAAATTATAGATATAATATATTTATTTTAACGCGAATGTTACACATTATAATACAAACTTTTTTACTTATTTTATTGCGATTTATCGTATAATATCGTCGGGGTTGTATAAGTACCTACTTAAATTAACCACGATTAAATCCGTTAAAAGTTATTTATATGTATATACACTATTATTGCAATTGGTTGAATGAGTTTCCTGTTTTCCACGAACAATGTAATATTGATGTAGGTATTTCATGCTATGCTGTTTAAAATCAAAGTAAACCTAAAAATGTTTAAGTTACTATAAATATGTTTATCGCAAACATAAATATTTTTGCGTGAATTTTTAGTAATAAATAAGAATGTATTTCTTCTTTTAGTAAGATAGCGTCTTTACATTGTGTTTATCCTTTGCAATTTAATATACAATATGCTGACTTTATATAAAGACAGTTAACGTGATCTTCATTATATTGAGTTAAAATGATGCAACGAAACCGTAAGAACTAGACGTGTAACTATGAAAAACATTTGCAAAGTTTTGGAAATTCACATGTAAGCAAAAATCACAGATAAAATATCGAATCATTATAAATTCATACACATACTTAAATAAGATAGTTGATGGACTGTACTATTATTTTTTGTTAGTAATTCGTAGTATTACATGAATAATTATCACGGTTTTTATATAGGTACTAAGTCCACTTTTTATGTATTCTCATGATGTGGATGTAATACTATGTTTACTTGATTAAGTTATTCATTTTTAAATTTGAAACACATTTTTTTTATTTTAGTATCTTAATTAAGACCTAAATGACATGATTAATCCACAAGCACTTCGTGACACGAATTTCATGAGGGCCACGGGAGTGGTTGGCGTCATACAAGTTTATTGACTTCATAAAATTGAATTACCTAGTGTTTTATTTAAAAAAATAATTAAATATACTTAGACTAATAATATGTATCATCATCATCATCATCGTCATATTCATCATCATCATCATCATCAGCCTATTGCAGTCCACTGTTGGTCGGCGGCCTCTCCCATAGCACGTCACTGGCCTCGATCTTCGGCTAACCTTTCCCACTTCCTGCCCACAGCTTAAAGTGGTTAAGTGTGTTAAGTTAAGCCTTTTAAGTGGTTCTTAAATACATATAAATTAAAAATATCATCAGTTCTAATGTTACTTGTCCTCAATAATTACTCATAAAACAAAATAACTGGGTAGAATTACTTATAAATTACACAGAATTACGTACAAATTAAGAAAGAGCAATGTTTTATGAGCATATTTAAGAATGACTAATTTTAACGTACTAAATGTCGTCAGATTAGTGCAGCGAGCCGACTTTACAATTTAATTTTACCCGCTTTTATAATGAGTAAAGAAAACATCAATGGGCTATTTGACAAGTTTTCAAAATCCTCTCCAGAATGTTTATCGGTGACCAAGGAACTATACAATTTTTTTTTTAATTCTGATAAGTATTTATCTCAAATTTTCAAATAAAAGATTCATAATTTATAAAACCAACGAAGTCGTTTCTTTAAGATAAATGGCGTCTTGTGATATATTAGCTTTGTACTGTTCCGAAAATCACTGCCAGTGCTATTCAGTACATTAATTTTTTGTTGTTGTTGTCAGTGGACAAATCCATAAGTTGAGCTAGAAATTTGACAAGTGACTAGTACTTTGAATGAATGAACGGAATATACTTTTCATCACATCTATTCGAAAAGAGGCAGTTTGATCCTCGTAAACAGGGAGCAAAATAGCTCTTTGATCCCTAGGGATGGAAAGTGATTTGAATTTGGAACGTGGATAAAATCGTGTGTCAAAGCCTCAATGACCAGATAAGAAATTAATTACTATCCGGCCACACGGGTGTCATGGAGTCATAACGTCAAGGTGACCTTGATGTCATGACGCCATGACACCCGTGTAACAACACCATTTCGAACATTGTATGAACAAATCGCTGCCCTTATGGCAAAATAATATGTCTTCGTTGGCGAAATAAAAAAAAAACGCGGAAATTTTTTTTGGTGCTTCTTATTAAATTATTTAAACTTGTAATTTTACTTATTAATTGAAAATGAGTACATCTCAGTCAAGTAGTGAATATGAATATAAATTAACACCAGAGAGTATTGTATCGGACGCTAACAATGTTATAAAAATGATTAGTTGCAGTACTCATTTTCTCATAGAGGGCGATGAAAAGTAGAGTGTTCACCTCGGGAGCAACACTATTTTTGAAGCTCGAGTACTTTGAATCCCTCGCTGTGCTCAGGATTCTACTTTAGAATCCCTCGCTATGCTCGGGATTCTACTCTAGAATCCTTCGCTCCGCTCTGGATTCAAAAAACACTCTCGCCTGAAAAATAGTGTTTTGCTCCCTAGGTTAACAATCTACTATTATTGTGCATATTACAGAATACAGAAAAAAGATTAAGTTACATTTTAAAGTAATTAACTAGTACTATCGGTAGATTTCGGAATGCAGTCTCTATGATTTGTTGACTCACACAAGTGTTGTCATCGTCAAATCACGTCGTTTCGAGTCACGTGACTATAAATAAAAATTAAAAATACGTATTTTAAAAAAATGATTTTAAAGTAAAGTAATGACTATTTACAAATTATTTCACCACATAATGACTAAAAAATCCATATTAATAAAATATTAAATTTAATATGCTTTTATTTTTAATACTGTCAAAATATAGCATATTGTCTCTATATATGTTATATTATAACGATTACAAAGAAGCGGTTTCGTAAACTGTTGTTTAATGAAATATGTATGAAATATGTATACAGCAAGATCGAATCTATCAGCTGAACAAATAGTGCATGCACGTCATTACTGGTGGTGGCGTGTTGTGCGCAGTGTGTTGAGAATGTTGCGCTTGCCACATTACAACACAACGCCGGCATCAGCATTAACATTCGTGCCATGCACATGGCTCTCATGCTTACTATCCTGTCCTACGTATGGTACATATTGTAAAAGCGAAAGTTTGTCTTTTTTATAGCATATCGGAAAGACGACCAATAAAAAAAAGGTTCACTTTTTATATTAAAAATACTGAATAATATTTTGATGGTGAGTGATATATTGATGGGGAGTACCAACGGGTAGAAACCTTTGTAAAAAGTTAATCTACATAAAACCTACTTTTTCTTTTTTCTGAATAAATTTGTCTAGAGATAGAGTGATTATTATTTATCTTATTACACAGAACTATTTATATTCTGTTTGTATTTTATTTGCATTTCTAGAACACATTTAGTTACGTGATATAAACGTAATCGCACCAATATTTACCATATACATTATTTAAATAACAGCTACTTAGAATAACAAAAAACATCCAAAACAATAATTTGTTTGAGGCGGACAAAAACAATATTTAGGGTAATTTACTAGCGGTTAGCAATTGAATACAATTTATGCAGCTAATAGGCTTACTCATTTGCTAAACTGCCATTAAACCCACGTACCACCACCATCCAGCGTAATATCTTATTTTAAACAATCAGATGCTTAGGTTTAGATAACTTTGGCGCTAAATAGCGATGAACTTCTGCGGTAAATACATTAAAATATTTCAAATATTTTTTAATAAAACATTCTTTCGCATACGGGTATCTACGTTTAGAGAATGTATGTTAAATAATCTATACTATCTATATTTCTATTCTAATAATATAAAGCTGAAGAGTTTGTTTTTTGTGTGTTTGTTTGAAGGCTGAAATCTCTGGAACTACTGCTCCGAACAGAAAAATTCTTTCAGTATTAGTTAGTCCATTTAGCGAGGAAGGCTACGACTAAGGACTACTTTTTAACCGACCGCGGTAAAAATACGACTTGACGTAAACGAGGTTACGGGCGTACGCTAGTGAATGTATAAAATGTATATTATGATTGATATATCTTAACAAAGGCGAGCTAATGCTAGTATTAAATTGCTTCTTGTTTACAAAGACTATTCGTTGACCGAGTTATTAATGAGATAAAAGTTCCGCAAATTAATGTAACCTCATAAAAATTAAACACTCATAACAGCTCGTACAGTTGCCCGCAGAGCGATTAAGTAATGGTGGAGTAATGCGTGCAAATGTTGATTGATGATTAACTAATGTTTATGCCGTTGAGATGTCTTTCACCATATAACTAAATACGAAAAAAATAAAAGAAAATCACCTGATTGCCTAGAGGCCAAATAAGTCATATATAATATCTAAAGTGCTATTAAGAAATGGAAAGACGAAGTGTCGCGTCACGTCGACCAAATGGGATACCAGTCTCCACAAAGTAGCCTGTCCAGATTGGCGAGCAGCAAGAGCATTGGCTGGTTTTATTGTTAGAACATAAAATACAGTAACAAATATAAAAATAAAAATAAATCGAACTGAGTCTCTGTTTGCTGCTATGGGTTCGGTCCCCATCCTTCCCATAGGTCACCGGAAACTCACAAACCGCACGAAACGGGATAATATAGTTGTCCCCTTTATGTCCCTAATATGTGAGCAAGAGGAGAACCATCTCGGTTGTGACTGTTCAACTGCATTAAATACAGCTATGAGTTATGACATTTATTTACCTTTTACATTTATTGGAACTTGAAAGTATGTTAAAATCATCATCATCATCATCATCAGCCGGACGTCCACTGTTGGACATAGGCCTCCCCCATAGAGCACCAGAGGTTGCCATATAAGATCATAATCCAAAAATTATCCTACTCTTGGCAATAATTATAATTTTACCTTTGAAAAGATGAAAAATATGTAAATAATTAATAATATCAACAAATATTAAGACTTAAACGTAGGTAAGTTCCAATTTGGGTTAATCGTTCAATTTGTTATTAAGGTATGCATGTTTGTATGTGAAGGACATTAAATTAATACATTAACGAATCTTGTTCCGTGAGAAAACAAATATGTAATAACATTAACTTTTAAATATTATTTTAAATAAACGTATCAATTTGGCCACACAGATCAAAAATGGACCTACATTTATAGCAATTAACTTAGTTAAATCCATTTTTAAGAAGAGCTTCGCTCGCATGATTGAAAAAAAATTGCCTATGGCACTCTTCATTCCTTCAACTATCTCCATACTAAATATCACATTGATCTGTTGATTTGATTTGATGTGAAAGAAGAACAACGAAACAAACAAACACACTTTCATTTGCTGTTGTTCGTCCTGTTGCTGAGCGTAGACCTTTTGCGGTGACTACTATACCAGTAAGAAGACAACATGCAGTTCGTCATCCCAAACATTTGACGCCTCCACTCACTATTCTCCATGGGCCACGTCTTAAAGGTCTCTAGTAATGTTTATTTTTCGCCTGACAGCTTTATATTCAGTCTAAAATCGTCTTGGAAGGCTAACTGTCCCCAGACATCCTTCAGGTCTCTCCCCCGTTGCTACGGTGGCATCTGGCATCAATAACAATTTGTCAGCGTTACTAACACATGTCGGGAATGCTCGCCACAAAGTAAACTTCCTTCGCCGCGAGTACTCAGTACGCGAGTATTCGCGACATAATATGCGATCGTTAGAAAGCGATGTTATACATTAGTATGATGATGCACATTAACTAGGTAATCTGAAGATTATCGAGCTTTATCCAATTTGATACAACTCAATGTAGCAGTCGTTTTATTATAATTTATTCTAGGTCGGTAATTGTACGATTAAAACGCGTGGCCGGGTTAGGTTTGATGCGAGCAGCGGGACGTACCTACCTGTATACCTACATATTATTTGCCATCATCATCATCATCATTACTTTAGTACACCACCCATAGTCATAGTCACCCATAATCACTGCTTCTTTCTTCTTCCCCCATCGATTGGCTGATTTTTTGTCTTGGCCTTCATTGTTAAACTTACACGCATTGGCGAACTACAGGCGAAATAAAGGTTTATACATCGATACTTAATAACCATTGCTTTTAAATTAATACAAATAATTCTTCCTTCAAAGACATGCTTAATTTTAATTGCCTTAGAAGTTTAGCCTTTGACGAATAAAATAAAATGTATAATAATTAATAACCATTAATTTTAAGTATTAATTCTACCTTGAAAGAAACGCTTAATCTCAATTGTCTTAGAATTTTCTTTAGGTTGTAACCAGTTAATCTACATAACTACCGAACGAAATTTTTCACTTCGATAATGTTTGTAAATTCAAAGTACTCTGATGTACACAAATTAGCTGCAGCACAAACCAAACTAGAATGCCTGTAAGTTGCCTGTATGACTAAATAAAGAACGGACAAATATCGTTCAACGTAAGACAGATCAAAGATGGCTGTCTCCTTTTTGTTAACTCTGAATGCCTCGGATGTATGAATGTGTTAAGTATTCGTTTTGTTGTCACATGTCTGTTCGCGTCATATTCTCTCAGTTGAGACATTATTTTCAGATGAAATGGTAATTTTATTTGATAATTTTGTTGCTCACTTTTTTCTTGGAATCTACAGAACTCGAGTTATTTATATATAGGTAGGGTTGCCATCTCAAAAATCTGTCAACCAGGACAAGGCACGTAAGAACCCCGGATTTCTGAGCTTCCTACCCGGACTTTAGAAAATAGTATTTTTCATATGATACTCAGAAGAATAAAATATATTTTTATTATAGTTTTATTATTTATTGTAATGCTATTTTAAACTAAATGAACTTAAAAAAATATATTTCCAGTAACCATAAACATTTATTCCAAAACATGAAATTTTTAGTCTTAGTTTTTTGAATCAAATCAATCATTCAAAAATCAAATAAATCAAATCAAAATCCGGACTACGAATAAAACCCCGCCCGGACGCTCCCCGGACGCCCTCTAAACTAGGAAAAATCCGGGGAAACCCGGACGGATGGCATCCCTATATATAGGTGTAATGTAGCATTTAAGTCCTTTCGTGTTATATCTAGTTCTCATATTACGCTGGATCACCGTCTGTAATTACTTTATTCTTTACCGCAACCGGTGGCGCTCTTTGGGGGCTATGACCAGCAGAGGACATTGGACTGTTGCTGGTGATAATGATGATCTCCATATTTCGACGGCATAGAAAATTACGCGTATGAATCCGTGGGATGATGAAAAATTTATGAAACCGTTTAGGGTTTTTAGGATTTCCAAAATAATTTAGTAGTGTAAAGAAAAGGACAGATCACTTACCGTTCATAGAAAACGTAAAACACGCAAGTAAATTATTTTTTTTCTTAAATATTCCGTTGCTTGTATTTCTATGGGTGTCCGATTTCCTATGAGTTTGAATGAAGACCGCCATAACGAAAGAAACGAAAATAGTAAAATGTATTTATAACCGGCTCGGTGGGACAGACATGGTGCTCGAACGTGCTCACAGGACACGCTGTTATTATCACACCAGTTCTATTATCGTGAAGGATGTGTTTAATAATATGTTATGCGAGTAGGTGGCTAATACATTCGTATATATACGATAATAATGTGCATTGTTACATCTTTAGTAACTTGGTTAATTTGAAAATACTGTATGATTTCATAAATTTGTATTTGTAGTACTTTTTGAGATAAAATTTGTATTTTTTTATTTATTTAGCCTTTGTCCATAAATGGATGGATAAGGGCTGATGAAGATGATTGATAAAAAATCTCTAAAAACATTTGCTCGTCAATTCTTTCAAGTCAGTGCCTTAATATTAAACTAAGAATATACATAATAGAATACCTATATAATTGGAATTCTTGAAGAACTTAAAAATAAAAAATCTAAAAACCGGCTAAATATCTTTATATCTATTTACAGATTAATTATTTAAATACTTCAAGCTTTTAGCTTTGAATATGTTATTCGTAATGTATACCTACTTTGAAAGAAGGACCTTCTAATAACTGTAAAAAACGTCTCTTTAATCTCAACCTAGAAAATGTCTAAGATCGAATTCACCTTCAAGTAATAAAACTAAAAAAAAATAGTACAGAAAAAAGAGACAACGTATGCTTGGTATGCTGTAAAGTACAAAGGGATCCGCAAGGCGTGACGTCACAGGTCGCTAGGGCGTCTAGACACGCGTGCGGTCTAGGATATCGAACCGGCTGGGCGAGTATCCGCGGGCTCGTAATTGCCTTGGAATCTGCAGACTGCAATCCTTTACTCCGCAGATAAGATATTTCACGATGTCAACTTTTATTTCTTTATATTTCTGTGCCATTTCATTTCAGGCCCAATAAGAAGTACTTACACATAATAATTACCTCGTGTGATTTGTTTATTATTTGTTTAACTGTAGACACACATGTAGCATCATAATAAATGTAATCCAAACCTATAATACATGTTAAAATTCAATTATAATGATTAAGACTATGTCATAAACTTAGATATTATAACTATTTACTTACACATAAACGTGTTAATCAGTACCTAATGTAGTTCCTTGTTAAGTTAGTGCTTAATTCCTAGTTAATGCTTAATTTAGCATAACGCGATATAGACAATCAGAGACATAGGCAAACAGATATTTAGGTAGAGAGCTAATCGAAAACGACATGTAGGCATAACGCGAAGTAGTTCTATTGCGTATTAGATATACCCCGCTAAAAGGATTTAAACGTCTTCGTCATTTAAATAAAACGGGCCCATGTGTCTATATTACACATTATTATTTTACTTCTGTTCTTAACTTTTGTTGTGATTTATTTGTTAATATTGAAAATTGTTGAACTTTTTATAACAATGTAATCTTGTATTCTCGGCCTGACTATACGGTACCAATCAAAATAATAATAAAACTGTATGTCAGCTTCGAAACACCACAGGATTTTACACCCTTAAATTTGTTGAAGTAAAAGTTTCCTGGTGCTAAGAGTCCCTTATCAATAATAATTTTGCGAAAATATAAGGGGAGCTGGCAGTTTCACTTCGCCCCATCAGTTCGGAGGCCCTACGTCACTGATACGGTAGAGACGTTACAGTAAGTATCTACACTGCTGCTAGTGATACTCTTAGATGCTCGATCACTGATTCATACGATTTCACTTGACATTTTTTAATTCTGCGCCTGTACTTTATTATGGAATAAACTTTAATAAAATAGAAACTCATTACCAATTGAGGTAAACTGTTTGATGATAACGCCAATGCGATAAGAATCCTACTTTACCTACTTGTCTATACTGTAAAGATTAAAATACATGTATGGTTTTAATATTACGGGCATAATACGCTAACTTTATACTTTGTACATTTAGTCCGTTATCTTGTGTACTAGATCCTGTTGGATACACAAATACCCAAGCTTTAAAGTGGGGACCTAATTAGAGAGGACCTTTGGTTGATCTTCAATTATACTCATAATTAGAATTGAAGTGTCAGTGATTTCGAAATAACTAGGCTTTCCAGTGCAGTGCGTTATTCTTACAATACTAACACCAAAAGAAAATATATTTTAACATATTTATTTTTATCTGTTTACCATTCTGTACATGGTTGTACTGTATTATTCTGGCGATGAAATATGCCTTAGTTAAATAGCATAATATAATCTGTAATAGCATAAAAATCAATCCGGTATTTTCTTGCATAGATTTTATCACGGGCTTCGAGCGCGGCGACTGAATCAAGATTTTCCGTAACGAAAATAAAACCTAACACCAATCTGTCAAAATTCAAATTCAATCAATATTATGGTAAAAACAAACTTTAATTTGAGATAATAATAGATAATAGATACAAAATAAACACATTAAATTTAAACTCATAATAGTTTAAAATTAAGTTTTCTGACCGAACGCGAATTTACATTTCTACTACACAAGACTACTGGCAATGACAAGGATAATAAACTGGCATGCCTAGCCTTAGTGAGTGCCACACATATTTTTTTAGCCCTAATTGTATATTGAGACACAAGCGAGGAAAGGAATACTACAAAATGTTCCATACATTTCATCACCAACTTACCTACATTGAAACATGTCATCTTTCACATTACCATGAAATTAACCTCAACAGTAAAATATTTCCAACGTAATTTTATAAGTTGAGTGCAAATTATATAAACGTCTCTCTTCGTTTTGAAACGATCACATGCTGTTTAATTTGTTCGGCGCGGGAAATGAATTAAAAAACTAATATCAGAGTTCATTGCAGTAAAGTGGCTGTGCCGGCGATCACTTCAAACCACACGAGAGCAGACTTAATACCAACTGTAGGAAGCTCGCAGCCATTTGACGCATTGCGCTCATGGCTATACCTACAGTCTACGGTTTGAAATTAAAATAATTTTAGAGCAGAGATTTTATTACAAAAGTTTTAAAGTTTTTAAATTAATATTTGTTTAGTGAGTTAATAACTTCTTTTTTATAGTTAAGTGGATGTAACACGCTTGTTGTCCACAGAACAGATATATAAGCTAGTAAGAGGTAGTGCCGCACTGCATGCTTGCATACAGCCGAATTGGGCCGTCACGACCGGTGAGATACCTCTCGCTTATACGAGATCGGCGTGAAGTGACAGCTGTGTTGTCGCGTTTCGTGCGGTGTGTAAGTAGCCTATGGAGGCCTATGGAGGTGGGAGGAGAAAGGAAGGCAGCGCAACTGTGCAGTTTCTATGCGTGGGCATCGGTAGTCATGAAAATGGCCCCGACTGCTCGTTTGCCCCCTATACCATAAAAAAATTGTAATACTTGCTGAGAGAGACCTAGGCGCTCGTGGAAGCCCAGTTCGACAGCATTGCAACATGGTTGATGGTACTGCCTCTTTATTATGTAGATCTAATTTCTGTTGCCTTTTTTGTCGAACCACAGGTGATAGATAATAGGTAGGTAACTAGGTGCACTGCTGCGTGCCCTGTATAACCTCTATTAGCACGGATGTTGGAGTCCCACAGCCCATTGCCTTATAATACTTACTTTCGCCGGCGCAGTGACCCGAAGTGGATCTTGACCTCCGACACTTATAATAAACATTTGCATTCTAAAACAGAATCTTGATTCTTAAATTAATATATCCAGCCCCGGCCGCGGCGGCAGGGTTAAAGCTTGCATTCCTCATTTCTTTTTCTCTGCACTCTTGCACACACTCTTGCACATCACATAAATCCTTTCGCTAATTGATGATATCATGTACGTGCTTATCTCGTTATATTGTCATGTGACCGTCTCCGTCTAAGACCACCGCAAGTGGTCTAAATTGTTCCTGACAGATTTGTGAAACCCAACCGGAGCCTGTGCCGGGCCATGTTTATTGCGCCTTGTCAATTGTCTAAAGTTATTGTAAATGCCATTCTATTTAGGTCATATTAGAATTGCAATGAGTAGTTGACGTCATGTACACGTTGGCTAATTTAAAGTATTATGCTGTGGGCGGTCACGAACAGGCATGAAAAAGCTTGAATTGTGTACTAATGGTTAAGCGTGAGGGATGTGATTTTGTAAGTGATTGATGAGAGACACTCGTCGTAATACAATGTTTCATGACATCTAGACTAAATACATTTTAAGGGGTAGAGTGAGATCTGGTTAGCAGACGAATCATCGCAATAGTTGGAAGTATCTCCCATCATAATAATATTCCGGCTATGCTGTATCGTTATTTTTGCGAATGTTCGGGATGAAATCAAGCAAAAGAGCTACTTAACAAATATACAATGTACTAGGATAGAGAAACTAAGAGTCTCACTGGACATTAAGTACCTTTCCTGCCTGTACTGGGATATTCTTGCCATCCTACCTGCGTGATTAGCATTATTCTTTATCGTTTATCTTATTTAGTGAGACGTATAATATTGGTACATTAGTGATGTTAAACAGAATCTGCGAAATTCCAACTTTTTGCAAGCCGAATGCTTGAAAAATTGTTTTAATCTATTTTGTATGCGCTTTTGACATAATATTCGATACTTCGCTTGTTCTAAGCAAAAAAAAATTATTCGAGATTATTAGTAAAAGTAAAAGTAACTGTATATCTGTTGCTATAAAGATCAATCCTTTATCTGTGCGGTGTACGGTATGTGTATTGTGAAAATCGTCAAACTTTATATTGGGAAAGTTCGTAGAGTTGATAAATAGATATCGAGGGTCTCGTTTATTGCAACATTACATTCTTAGATCTGCTCTTAGCTGCTCTTTTCTTTGGTACCTTAGTTGGTGTGATACGCAAAGCGACAGTCATGCTTTTCCGTTTCGGTAGTTTCCGGCGGACAAAGCGTCTACATAACAGTTGGTCTGATTATTATTATCTGCTACCTAATTCTTGTAGTTATTATGGCAGTCGTTCAAGTGATCAACTTCGATAGTTCTACTTCCGCAATGCATGCGGTAGATCCTTTACTGAAAATACCCAACATCCATAATATAGGTATGTGAAACATATCCAGCATAGTTTCGAAGAGAAACATGTCTCTCATGATCATATCGGCGGTATGAAAAAGGAACGCGTTGCGCAGTTTATTATTAGACCACGTCTAAGGACTAGCACGCATCTTGATGCATAAAACATGTCAGGAGGTGAGCTATCATTAAGTTCTTTCTCTAGAGTCTAGAGCTCTTAAGTTACAGGCGCTTTGTGTTTAAGAAGGCGTGTTTTGGAGAACGTGGGAACCGTGGAGCACTTGACTGTTTAACATATGATGTAGACAAGTTATTTATGGTGAGAATGTTTGGGGGAATGTCTAATCGATCTTATGTTATTTTGATGTGAACCACTTGAGTTATAACTCGTATGACGGTACTTAATGATATTTTATAGTTATGAGTATAGCAGTTATATGGGACCTTTAAATAATTTTACCCTACTTGTCTTGGAAGTTTAAAGGGATGCGGAATGAAAAAATTACGTAATAGCTGTGGCCACGGTTTCACCATCTGTAAAATATTTTATTCAACCCAGATAAAATAGGGGTTACTTCTGATGAATGTAACTTTTTGTTAGTGAAAGAATTTTCACTGTTGGACCAGTATTTACGAAGATAGCATCCTCCAAACAAAGTAATAAACTATATCTCTTTATAATATTAGTACAGATTCCTACAGATACGAGAAAAAATATTTAGTATTATAAGGCATGTAAATGTACCTAAGTTTGATTGTCACGCTTTCACGCTAGACCTACTCAGCCATTCTTTATGAACACACATTTTTAGAGGTGTTGAAAGGACATAGGATACTTTAAAAAAAATGTTTTATGGATGCAGGGAGGCTAGCGAAGCTGCAGGTATATCTTTTACCCGGGTATAACTTATTAAAGCTAACTAAACTTATATTAGGAGCACTTTAAAAGGAGGAGCCGCCAATATATGAGACATGTCAGACATGGCTGGGAGGAGAGGACGGATTAAGAGCAGCTTAGCTGAGGAGTCCCCTACCTCCCTTTGAATAAGCAGACGGCGGCATGGATTGGAATGAGTGGCTGGTCCACAAACGGTCCTTGGTAAAGTGCAATGCCAAACACAGGAGACAATTTATAATTCAGAAATCATCTCCGACATACGGAACAAATCGTAGGTCATCGAGTAAATAATAGTAAAAAGCTTGCTTGATCGATTTTATCACCGTGACATCTGTGTAGAGTCGCCATTGTCTCATGTTCGAACAAGAACTTTTATTTATTACTAATTGTGCTTGTACGGGACACACCAAATGGGCCGTACGTGGCGCAGTGGACTGCATGGTATGCGTGTTGATTCTTCGCTTCGATGGCTCTTGGTGTGCGTGTACTAAATAAAACGCGGTCTTGAAGATAGATGGTAACACTCGAGGGGCGACAGAGGGCGGAACCGGGGGAGAGAGCTTTTGGGCAGTCTTGATTTCTTGTTTCTTGAGTTGCTTCAGGTGGCCCGGTTGCGTCGAGAGAGGTGCAGTATGGCCGGGGGGCCTGTCTTTTATACAGAGAAATCCATCCCTGCCGCTACAACAATGATGTTGCAACAATAATGTGGTCCCTTTCCAGGACCCGTTATTTCCGATCCGTTGTTGGGTTTATGACCCTGTCATTTGCTCTGTCCCGTTTCGAAACCCGTCGTTTACTTTCCAAAAACACCGTTGGTTTACAGCCCTGTCATTTGCTCTGTCCCGTTCCGAATCCTATTGTTCCGTTTCCCGTTGTTCCGTTTTACAGCCCTATCACCCCTCAAACTTTCTTTATTCACAAGTTTAACCTAATATTTTACATTTTAAAGCTTACAAAAAGATTATATAATATTACAATATACGAATACATGTACACAGTATTTTAGACAAAATCTCTTAAATTTTAAAGGGCTTACATATTAGGACATAGTCAAATCTATACTATTAAGTTTATCTAATAATTAAAGTGGAATTGTTCTATATCTACATATTCCGTCGTGTACACATGTTTCGTCGTGTACAGTGCTCTTATCTGCTGCCCTATCCTCCCACTGTACTATACGACTCATTCATCTATTTTTTATCTGATCGAGCGTGGTTATTGTAATTTATTATCCTCAATTTTTATGTGTAATAGAAAGTAATCTTTTATATATCTAAAGATATGTTGGGCAACAAACTGTGCCCCGGATAAATCCGTAGGTTTTGATTGCTAAGATGTGGGTAAAGGCTTATTTAAAAAACCGATTAAGCCGTTTCAGAGTCAGCATATAGTACTACTATGCTGACTATTTCTATTCCAAATGTCATGAAGATTTAGGGTTATTCGGTTTTCTTATTCTCCCTTCGTATTTATTGTATAAAGGCGATCTTCTATTACCCCAGTAGGGCATAGACTGCAAGATGGATACAGACGAGAGGATGTTTTAAGTATGTTTAAAATAAACAATTAACCTTTTTATACATTAGGAATGTTATATCTGGGATCATTGATTGATTTTTATTCGGTTAAAATTTGAAGAAAAAAAAATCCGTATATTGTTTATTTGCGTATTGCGTGCACACGCAGCCCCATATTTTTATAGACAAACAAAATGTAAAATATTCCATATTTCTTTTATATTTTCTACAATCTTTTATTGCATTAACATATCTCTTAAGGCAACGCTTTATTTTTTTCGTCGTTGGCTCTATCCACTTGCGAGTATATTTTTTATTTTCAAATTCATTCAATTTGTTGTCTGTCTATTACACTAACAACCAAGTCCGCTCAAACTTTAAGCCTCATTGAATCATATTACCAACGTACAACGTAACAACTCACTGTCTAGCCTACAGAATGTCTTCTCGAAAAAATTCTCTTCAAAAGAAAGCCCTCGATATAATATATTTTATAGTATATCCCATAATCATCAAAACCTCATCACCGCCCGGTTGCTGGCCAGCGATGTATTATGTATATTGCATGAGCCTATGAAAGTTCACAGACCCATTACTCCGTTTCTAAGTGTTATTGATTATTCTAACCGAGCGATCATTTCTCGTCTGCCGACTTCCCTCGCTATTTGAGGGAGGACCTGCGCTATGCGTCATCGTGCATCTCGTTTTTGCGCGCCGAACTCCCACCGGTGGGAGGGAAAGAAAAGTACGCGAATTGATTCATGAGATGCGGATGCTGGGATGTGGTTATGTGTTATTGCTTGGCTACACGTTTTACATGTATCATTAGTATCATTGGACACAGAATACATAAGTTTATATCGAATAACCTCGTTATCTTAATTTTTATTAGTACACACTAGAGATCTTTTTTGTTTTTATATCTATCGAGGACGAGCGAAGAGACTTTACGTAAAAATGATATAACCTATACGTTTGTGTATAATAATTTAAATATAATATGTACCTATGTACTACATATATTACAAGTAAAATAAATAAAAAATCTCTCAAGCCCTTGTAGAGCTGCGCGTTTTGCTAGTTTTAAATAGATTTGAAAAATATACGATGAACAAAGAAGTCGGCGCGGTTTTCCCAGATAGTACTTACTACCTACATTAAAACAAGTTTTGTTTTCATATTATTCCAGTAGGTGGAAGTCTCTCATCATTTATCGGCTATGTTCTATTGTGCTGTTAACGAATTTTCAGGATGAAATTAAATAAAGGAGAGCAATACTATGATAGAGAAACATTTTATTTACGTCAAGAAAATGATTTTTCCGTGCTTATGAAATAAATAGTCTACTTTGCAGTTGAAATATCACTGCAAAATAACCAAGGGGATTATAAAAAACTGCATACAAGAGAATCCTTCATACAAGAGTCAAAATATTTACGGCATATGCAAATCAACATCACCCGGAGGTCGTCCACTGCTGGACCTATGTCCTATGACCTTTGTGCATTTTGTAGAATAATAATAAATATTAGGTCATTTATAACAAACACGATCTATTGACTGGACTAAAAAGCTCAAGAGCTTTTTCTGTAAACATGTGAGGGTCGCGTTTATTGGAACTTTTTAGAGCAGAAGTTTTGTTTTCATATTATTCCGTATAATTAAATATCCGAGGATGTTTAATTATTTACGATTATAATTAAACACTTGAAATCAAATTCAAGAAAACCTTCAGTATTTTTCAACAAACTTCCTTGTCATTAAGAATGCTAATGATTTCCAATTGCAATTAATTTGTAATTAAAGTGAGAAATAACGATCATGTGTTTATTTTTATTTATTTTATTTATAATAATTTACCAATAATAAAATTGAGTCGTAATATAAACCACTTACTGTGTAACGAAACAAAAAATAATAATTATATTATTATTATTATTATAAGAGTACAATTAATAAAGTTCCTTATGTTCGAGACCTTGATAGTCACTGTGTCAAGCAGTGGACGGAATAGCCTGATAATAATAATATAAACCAATGAAGCATAGTCTCACATCATTGGACCCCAAAATTGGGCGTCACCGGCGCGTAAACGTTTCCCGGGATACTCGCGTTACCTACTGACCACCGATAAAGCAATAAGCAAACAACAGCTATGGACACGAAATGCATTACTGACCACTAATACAGCAATATTCACGCTGACCAAGCGTGTGGCAGTCATCCTTGAAACATTTCTGTCGCTGCGTGCTTTTAGATAATATCAATCAATATTCGTTAGCCAACGCTCTAATTAAGTAATATCTGAGTTTAAATGGCAAGCGAGAGTGCCGAGCTGGCCTTAATGCAATATGAACTTGACCTTCTGCTGGCTGCTTGTTGCATGCGCCGTCCACTTTCCCGTGGTCCGTCTCGTCGTGCGGCGCAGCGTGCGGCGCGGCGCGACGCAGGCCGCTACGTGCGCCCGCCGAGAGAGTACGCGCCGAGCCGCGCCGCAGTCGGGAACGCGCCGGCTCACGATAACTATTTATTTACAAAAACAAATGCCATCTGTTACATACTACTGTTAGCTACTTTTTTGTTGTTATTTATTATATATATAACACACATGTGACTAATATTATAACCATTTTAGATAGGTCTTTTAGAAATACATCGAATTATTATCTTTTCGCTAGTCATTTTAGTAGTCTTAAAAGTCCTTCTTTATATTTAAAAACCAAGCTATGTGTATTATTTATTGCGTTTTGATATAACAATGACCTATTATAGTAGTCAAGTATACTATTAATGAAAAAATCGGATATTTTGGATAGATGTTTCATTAACATAGATCTGTAGTCTTGTTTTCTATAAAGTAAGTTCATACTTTTAGGTCTATAACACACACACACTTCATTATTGTTCAATTCAAATTCAGTTAATAATTAAGTTACGGAATAAATTTTCCTATAAATAATGTAAACTGTCGTTATCTCTATCGTTTTAAATTTTAAAATTTTTTGTATTATTATTACTACACGATTATACTTTTTGACTACATTTAAAAATAAATTTTACCGTGAAGAAATTTTAAAAAGAAATTGTAAATGCTCTCTGAGAATGAAATAAAGCAGAGATTAAACATTAATAATTCGTATAAATTATATTTTTATCACATGCCACTGCATTAAAAATGAATTATGGTCAATTGTTTGATTATATAATATTTCCCAAGTTATTTTTAAGAGTACCTTTCGACTTGACGTATGATAATCACATAGGTATAATCTTATTGTCTTATTATAAACAGGCTAAAGTAATCATGGATTAAAATTCAGCAGTAGGGTGTAAAAACGAGTGATATTAAACGTATAGATAGCGAGGGAAATTGGTAGAAGTGTCACGAATGGCTGGTGTCGACATTCCACAGGTAAGGATCAATATTTCATTTTTCTTTCCTTGTGTTGTGAGGTTTGGCACAGGGTGTTGGCATATGCCTAGCGATGTTAAAATCATGCAGAATAGAGCCCGACCACCACTGGATCATAGCCAGAGTCGGGTAATCCTGTGTACACGCGGCATCGAAAAACATGTATTTGTCCTCTTAAATTAGATGTTAAAATGGCATTATAACTGGATGTTGGTTTAATGATTATTTATATTGCTCATAATACAAAACAAGGTCAACGGATCTGATGGTAGACTCAAAATGCAGTTAAAAAAAAGCAGTATTATTGTGTCACTTAGTTTTTAACTTGCTCTGTCTAGTTTTTGTTGAACATCTAGTTATCGTTAAAATCAGCGAAGTTCACACAATTATAGTATATGTACTTTGTATATCCATAGATAAATCAAAGTTCTAAATATCTGAACATGAGAATGCGGCTGATGCGATAATGCCTGTATGAATTTACTGCCCGTCGTGCGGCCGGGATCAATGAACGCCAAATCTCTCGACTATTTCAAGTACTACTTTGTTATAATGCTATCGAAACAAAACGTTTTATGGATCACTAGCTGCGCCGCCCAGTTTCACCCGTAAGTTAAGTTAGAACATCAGACACGTTTCAAAGAACGAACACGAACTTCGTGACGAAACATTGATTATATTATTATTGATTTAGTTGGTTTTTTGTATATATTTATAAAGTAAAAGGGGACAAACGAGCAATCAGAGGCTTTGATAAATACGCCCGTGAACATTCGCACGATTGTTACGCAAATGCATTTTTTTTCCTCCTTCCTTTCCTCCTTCCTATGAGCTGAAGGTTTTTCAAATTCGGGTGAAACGCGACAGTATAGCTGTACAGTATACTCTACAGCGGTATTATATGAGTGAGAGGTACCTCCCCGGTCGACGGTCGTGCAATGCGGCACAGCACTCCGGCCTTGCAGTAGCGATCTTTTTATAGTATAAAGGGGCACACGAGCAGCAGTGCATAGCAGTACATACCTCTTAGTATTTCCTCATAAGACTCATTACGGCTTTTGTACGATTTATGAGATCGTATACCTACCTCGTAAATAGCCCGAGTTGGAGTCCTCATTCGGTTTCACGAGAAAACGGATTTATGGCGTCGAATGCCCGATATAACCCTACCGCCACCAACCACGTTCGGTGAGATGCCCTTTATGTACCTCTCCGAGGTGCCCCGGTACATAAAGTTTCTGACGAAATTTTGTCACGGCGAGATCTATCCCGTCATCAGGACGAGGTTCAGTTTGAGGTCACTGGCTATTTTACTCCTGCCTCTTCTTCATACTTTCTCTTTTTTTTTTTATAATGGAATGTATGCAGGGTTTACCTGTAATAATTTATTACGTTCCTATATCGAGCCTTCTAACAACATATTATAGTAGCTACTAGCAGACCGGTCCAAGCATTTTTGTGGCTATAAAGATATCGCGGTCTACAATGAACAATCTAAATAAAATATACTTATATTTTAAGTTTCGCAAAGGTATATGTGGGGAATTCAATTAAAAGCTGTCCTGTAGTTTGGGATGCTGATCAAGATAAACTTCGTGCCATGGCATTTGTATACACATAAAAAGATATACGGTGTACAAAAACCTTTCATAAATAAGTAACCTCTTATTTAAACTACTTATATTGTCTAGAAAGCAATATAATTTAAACGACTATTTCATTCGTGGAACTATTATCAAATTGTACATTTTCATTGCTAATCAAATTGTCGTATGTCACGAGACATGAGGAAAACTGTTATGAAACAACGTATCTTGTATTATGTGCACGAGACGAGAGTCGAGGCTAGTGTAACAATGAGCCATGAGATTGTGATTGATAGCGTTGTTGATAGTGGGTCAAAACCCCCGGGTACATCTCCATCAGTCAGACGGGGAATTATGGTTATGGTTTATTATAATCAAGCTAAAAAGGGATATGAAAGATATTCTAAAAAGTGGGTTGGGGATATTTAGAATCGATAACAGAACACGTTCAAACATTTTTACGATAACGACTTTAGAATTTTTATTTATTTGACCGAGCATTATGTGAAAATAGCTGAAAGGATTTTGTTGCAAACTTCACTAATCTGTCGAGAAAACCCTCGAACACGTTGTAAAATAAAAAAGAAACGGATGGTTTCCTCGTGACATATTTTATACTGCTGAAACCGTGGGAGCAGTTAGTTTAAAATATATTTTTAAGTCTTATAGGACTAGGGCGCCAATTGCTGGTGAACGCCCCAAATACATAACCACCAAAGGCTGTGTATAAGCTTTGTCCTATTTCTCTCGTCCCCCTAGAAACTCTGGACCGCATCTTCGTATTCCAGTTCCATTCCATTCCATTTTTCCATTTTTTAAATAGTGAATTTGCTTTAAAAATAAAATAATCTCACAGCATTATTACTTAGCCCAGCGACTGAATTAGTTGTTCGTAATGTTTTAATGTTATCAATTCGAGGATCTTGCAAAATGCATTAAAGTCTAGTTATCACTGATTTATGCGTGTCATTAAACTAACTGGGGAATCCTAAAATAACATAAATTCAGTATGCTTGGAACGAACTATAAATAAAACATTGTATCTAAAAGACACCATATACTAATTAATTTAAGAGACAGCTGAGTGGGTACTGAAACTCAATATTTATTATACACAGCACTACAGATCATCCTTCATAAGTCATTTATCGTGTAAACAGGTATAATATCCATTGCTATTTACAGAATGTCCAAATGTATCCGTTGCGTTGCCTTCCTACCTGGATACGGTATGGCAGGCAGGACTGTAGTTACTGATTCAGGCTTGAGTTTCACTTATGATATCCCATAATGTGGTCTAGGAACTAGATACATTTTTATCCAATTTGATGGTACTTCGTACAGTACTGTAAGAGGTAGTGCCACACTGCATGCTTGCATGCAGCCGAATTGGGCCGGCACGACCGGGGAGGTACCTCTCGCTTACACGAGACTCGTCTCAGAGTCTCGTGTATGCGGTCGTGTGTACTCTATAGTCTATGCGGATGTCTATTGGCGTCGGTAGTCACGAAAATGGCTCCGACTGCTCGTTTGCCCCCCTATATCATAAAAAAAAAAAAAAAAAAAAAAGTACACTAATGATGCAATAGTTTTTTACACCAGCTAATACTACCAGTACTTGGTAGGTAAGTGTAATGTAACACACGACTTATTTACACTTGGATGACATGCTTGTGTACAGTGGTGGTTTTGATAACATTGTTAGCATGTGACGCGTTTGCTTACAGACGGAGAAAAACCAATTTCCTC
>LUGF01057790.1:179783-199220 GCA_001625245.1 Calycopis cecrops | reverse complement strand
GTATTAAAACACTCGTTAGGTACTATTTTGAAACTCGCTAAAGCTCGTTTCA
Source organism: Calycopis cecrops (assembly GCA_001625245.1). Lineage (NCBI taxonomy): Eukaryota > Metazoa > Arthropoda > Insecta > Lepidoptera > Lycaenidae > Calycopis > Calycopis cecrops. The sequence continues at coordinate 199,168 of LUGF01057790.1, read as the reverse complement.
AAAAGTCAAACTCGTGTTTTAATACCCTTCTTTATATGACAGTTGCATAAACTACTATTTTACGTAGTCATAACCGGAGGTAGTTAATTATATTGACAGATAACAAATTTATATGCTACCTTTCGCTTAGTCTGCGTTAATTTTATTAAATAAATATTTCGTGATTGAATAATTTATTTTTGTGTCCGGGATTTCAAGTTATCATTTTATTTATAAGATAAGACGGATTATATTAACCCATGAAGAGGATTAATCTTTAATGACTTCGATATAGACGTAAGGGATAAGCAGCGTTATATTTATGGAAAACGTATCCGCCTCGAACCGTGTTGTAAATAACGAACTATTAAAATTGTTTCGATCATAAATAGAAATCGTCTGGCTTTATCGGTGGATTACTAACTTACTAGTCCACTTACAAAACTTATTAGATATTATCTTTTGATAACGGCAAGCGAATGACCTGTTGATGACTACATCCACTCATTTCTTTCTCCTGCTATCTGTTGTTAATGAAAACCTGATAGCCAGACGTATTATTGAGGTCTTTTAGCAGTTATCTAATGTATCGATTCTGCAGTTATCTATAGTAGACCTACTATAACAAATGTACTTCTTTGTCTGAGATAAACGTAACCAATCAGCTTGGTACCGTAACCATTCAACACGGATTCGTATGTAGAGGTTAGAGAGCTGGTAATAGGCTATTTTATTTTCAAATCATGTACATATGATTTATGGTTACCGTTCAGCGAAGCGGTAGCGCATATATAGGTAGTGTTAAATCGATTTTGTGAAGAAACTAATTGATTGACATGATAAAGTCGCCTCATTCTTATTCGTTGAACGAGTCCATTTTAATTGTTAACATCATTGGCCTTGATTTTCGTAACACCGACAAACCGGAAACTTATCACCGGAAAACCACTACGTGACTATATGGATAACATAGTATCAAATACTTATGTACTCGACACAATCGAATCAAAGGCGCCATTGCGAACATGAAACGAAACATAAAAAAATAACCTCATAAATTATGACCGAACAATAGCTGTACAGAAACTTTATTGCCGTTTGTTAATATATAAAACTAGGATATAAAATAATATACATATATGTAAATATGTACTGCTAATAATTATGCTATCAATTATAGTACCATGGGCACAATATACATACATATAAATACAATATCTTATTGAATAAACTTTCACTTATCGCAGCCATTTCTATTATATCATCGTCTATTATAATAATAATTATTATCTAATAAAATTAGCATTATTATTAATTTAAATATAGCTATTATTAAATATGCGACGTCGAAGATCTCTGTGTGTGATGGCTACTCAGAAGTCAGAACCAACGTGGACCTTGCACGGGGAACTCGGAACACGAATCGCGACAGCATCGCTGTCAGTAGACGCGGCATCACACACAAGAGGTACCTGGTTCAGTTTAGCTGCAAGTTGCAATACATCGATCGTAATACATAGCTAAGAGGCGCCTGTTGCAAATGCTCTCACCTTGAGTCAGTTTTCATCATCGCCAACATTCTTGAGAACTCTCGCAGAATGCTGGCGATAAGAATAACAATAATTGAATACCGAGATGTCACAATTTTGTAATGGCCGACGTAGTTTGGACATAATTAGTAATTATCTTGTACCATCTTCGTCTTCTTGAGCCGGAGGATGTCCACTGCAGGACATGCGCCTTCCCCATTCAACCGCGAAGGTCACGAGCCACTTCCACCCAGGCTCCAGCGGCTCCCCGCCACCTTAGCCGAGTAGTCAGTCAGTCAGTCAGTCCTTTTTCCTGAGAACCTTTCTTCCTTTCCTTTCTTTTCCTTTCTTCTAGCTTGTACAGTGTACACTAAAACTTTATTCAGAGCCTTGACAAATAAGGACGAAACAGTGTTTCAACTCTGATAATCGTATATATCAAGTTTAATATACAAGCGTTGGATGTACAAGAACGATATAGACGATGATACTTACACAATAATATCGCGTTTTCCAATAATTTATGCTGCTAGGAAGAAATCGAATCATTAGTGGTAGGTATGTGAAAGTGGCGTGCACGCGCAGATATGGTACAGAACAAAATATAAAACGGTTCGCACAGGTAAACAACACGTGCTTGTGCAGTGTAATCAATAGGTTCTTTTTATAGCATAAGTGCAAACGCAAAATCAGAGACATTTTCGAATCGGACGCCCATAGATACCCGCAGAGAGGTTATACAGATGCGTTGTCGTCCTTCCTTCTGGGGGAAGGACGGGGCCTCCACAGGCCGCCTATACACCGCATGAAACGCGACATCACATCTACACCACGATATCGTGTAAGCGGTAGCGGTAGTACGATCGGAGGTACCTCTCGTACCTCCGATCGTACCGGCCCAATTCGGCTGCATGCAGCGTGGCACTACTACTCACTGGACGCCTCCTAAACGATGGAACCGATTTTGACGAAATTTTTTGTGTGTATTGAAGGGGATTTGATAATAGATAGTAGATTCACAAATCAGTCCGGTAGATGGCGCTGCAATCGGTATGTCGAATATACAATATTGTAGGGAAAAAGTAACGGGTTGACAATTCGGTAACATTGTTACGCGTTACCATGACAACATATTTTCCAATAATGATAAGACAACGTTTTTCAGGCAGCTAGTATAATAATATATTCTAATCTAGTCTAGTAATATTATAAATGCGAATGTAAGTTTGTTTGTTACCCTTTCACGCGAAAACTGCTCAACCGATCATCATGAAATTTTGTACACATGTTCTTGGAGGTATTAGAAGTAACATAGGATAGCTTTTATCCCGAAAAAATGTTCCTGAGGGATGCCATGGAATGATTTTCCACGATATCGAAATTTACGCGGGCGAAGCCGCGGGGCGCAGCTAGTACATATATAAAATTCTCGTGTCACAGTTTTCGTTGCCATACTCCTCCGAAACGGCTTGACCGATTCTCATGAAATTTTATGAGCACATTGAGTAGGTCTGAGAATCGGCCAACATCTATTTTTCATCCCGATATTCCAACGGGATCGAAAGTTACGCGGGTGAAACCGCGGGGCGCAGCTAGTATAATATAATATAATATGTAATATAAAAAATATGTAACTTATTAGGTAATATGTGCCCATATATCTTTTTAGTAGGTGCTAATAACTTCGGTTTTGTTTACTGTTTAAATTTCGACCATCTGAGAATCTATCACATATTAATGTTTATTAATAAGGTCCTTTCAAATGCAAACATATTTACATAATATATTATATAAGATCTAGTAAATATTAAGTGGTGATCTAAAAAATTATTCAAAACACAACCAAACTATTTAACTTTACCAAATTATCGGGGTTCATTGTATTGATTAACCTACAATGGATGAGCAATGGAATATATTCTTTAATTTGACCTACCACAGACAATAAAATAATCTACTAATCGCAATTTATGTTAACGTTACATTTTCGTCCTTTTGGCAACGGCCTTTGGCTAGCAATAAGAAAGTTCTTCTTCGAGAAAACTCTCCATCTATCTAAAAAGGCTATTCCTTTTTATTTGTTTATTTATTTCTTTCTTTCTTTATGTACTTACAAAAAAAAAATGCAATAGTTGTCTAATTCTAGTGCAGGAGAAGTACATGGGTGTGCTTATCTCTACAAGAGATCTCTTCCAGCCAAACCATTTTTTTATCTCTTTAGATAGATGGAGAGTTTTATTCACTATTGAACTCAAATTTCTAGAACCTAATCAGCCGGACAGGGTAAAGATGGGCTTAAAAGATTTACTCTATCTGTAACGAAAACATGAATCTGTAAACTGTCAGATTTAAGCCAAACAATATAGAATCACATGTGTTATAGTTTATTATATGGGACCCGGTATTTATAGAACTAACCTGGCGGGGCCATTTACACGCGAGACTGAGGACTTCCAATAGGACAGAAAGAACTACAAACTTATGTAGAAAACCCTTATAATATTATAAATTCAAAAGTATGCATTTTTATAGCATAGAGGGAAACGAACAGTATACCAAAAAATGAGTAGCGGGTAGATAATAAGTAATACCTATTTTACAAGTTTGTATACATTCATACCACCTTCAAAATTATATTTATAATTTATGCATATGTTTGTCATTCAGTTAATTTAATGAACAGTTTCTGCAGCATCCAAAACATTTGCTCACTATTTATCAACGTTTTCACTGCGCAATAACAAAGTTAAATAATATTATGTTACTTGTATAACGTGAACTCGGAAAAAAATGCTAGTTAATTGTATAAATTGGTGCAATCTGAGGTATTTCATCTGCGAGACAACACATAATCATCAAAATTAACGTTATAAGACGTTGCGTTTTTCCTCCGAGCACTTTCGCTTTCTTTCGAGTAAAAGTTACCTCCAGGGGCGCTGCTGAGCTATTGTAGCCAATATCTTCTGAGCGTAAAAAATTAAGAAAGTGTTACAAATTTATATTTTTGTACAAGAATACGTTTTTGTTTTACGCTAGAGTAATTTACATGAGTTATTTCTTATACGATTTTCGAAGCAACAGTATAAGAGGGTCCTAAGCCATCTTAATTATCAAAACCCTATAAAAATAGGTTTTATAAATTATAGCATGCATCTAGAACGGATTATATATAAGCTATCGTGTAGTTAAACTATACTATAAATGTATGTGTAAATAGTAAGAGGTAGCATAATAATTATGTAAATATGAAGGCGTAATGTCATGGTGCAATTTAGATGATTTCATATGATACCGTCAGAAACGTCGTCGTTTGTGTGTTTGCTCGTACATTCTAAATCTATGGTGTTTGCGGTGGCTCATTTGACAGACCGAGAGCAACACGTCCGTGTAAGACTTGTGTGGCTGTTTCATTTGCATCGGAAGTCAAAAGGCTCCGTCTGCTCGTTTCCCTCAAAGAACTACTTTAAATAGCAATATCTATCTATACTGGGATAATTTTTGGTCACCGGCCAAATTTTCAGATATTTTTCAGAAAATAAAAAAATATAAACAATTGAATAAATATTCATTTTGTCCTACACTAGACAACTATCTGGTTGCCGGCCGGATTTAGCGTCAGCTGTTGGAGCCACGAGGTCGATACACTTCGTGTGCGAACAACGATCGATGTATTTTTTATGGACCATTTCAAATCTATTTTTTATTTAACAAAATGTTACAATTAGACGATAAAATTTTATACACACCTTGAATTGATGTTTACTTCCTTATTTTGAAATTTGGCCAGTGACCAAAATTTAACCCTGTATATGCAATATATTTAGATATTTTACTTCTTTCTTACGTTTCGGTTACTCCAGCAGTAGCGGTCACGGTCCTCCTCAGCCCAAGGCTGTTTAAACACGACTTCCTTGTAATGATTAATATAAAAAAAAGTTCATTTAAATGGCCACTAAAATGTTAAGTGTATAAATAACTAATTAAATGTTAGATTGCATTACGTATAACTCTTAATTATGTTATTTAATATCAATTACATCCACGCACGGCTGCAGATCAGAGTTTAGCAATATTATCGATTGTAATCGATATTTAATCGAATCGGTAGGCGAATCGAATGTGCTAATGTCCCATCGGTCGAGTGACCCTGTTCGAGTGACGACGGCCAACACGTGTAATTGCTCCCAATAGCATTTTTGTTTATAATTATCATCGATTGTGACTACTGAGATTTTGTTTTAGTGCCATTTCTTTGCAGCAACAGCAAACCGGACCAACAGTAAACCTAAATAAAGTTATAAGCTAAACCTTATAGGACAGCAACTCATAACTTTCCTTAACTCTTGGACACAAAAAAAAAACACAGCGAACTTACATTTGCTAGTGCAACTATACGCGATTGAGTTATAAGTAATATAATAGGGCGAACGAGCAGTTGGTCGTCTTCAATTTATGACTACAATCCAATTTAATGCCAATTTCATAACTGCCCACGCCCATAGACATCCGCATATCTGCAGATAAGTAAGTTGCCCTCCTTGCTCCTCCTCCTCCACCCGCTATTTACACACCACACGTGTGTAAAAATACATCGTGTATACAAATATAAAACTCAAACGTGACATAGCCATCTATCAACACAGAGTAAAGAGACGTAACTTACTCATGTGCTATCAACGCACAGCCCAAACCACTGGACGGATCAAGCTGAAATTTGGCATCCAGTTAGATGTTACGACGTAGGCATCCGCTACGAAAGGATTTTTAGAAATTCAACCCCTGAGGGGCTGAAATAGGATGTTGAAGTGTATGTAGATTTCGTAGAAATTAAGCGCGAGTGAAACCGCGGGGCACAGCTAGTCGTGTATAAAACTGGAGACCTTAAAATATATTTTAATGTACGAATTTTACGGCATTTCATAGGTACATTTAAATTTTTGTCAAGAACTATCAGGGAAACCTACGTCCATGCAAATACAGCTTCTGATATAGTTGGGAAAAAACACACTAGGTTGATTGTCTACCGTAGTACGTAGTAGACATTCGTAGATGATATAGCGAGTAGACGTGTACAAAGCAGGCCAACGATGTGTTCCTTTGACGCGACGTCTTTTGTTATCCAAAGCATATTTGGTTCGCCATATCTTTAAAAACACCACTAATTACTAGTTACATTAACCCATTGGATATAGACTTGTTGTTCACAGATACAAGGTCAGTTTAAAACCAGTACGGTTCTTACAAATGTCTTGTACATTATTGTTATGATAATGCGAACAATTAAAGTTAACGTCTCTAGTTTAATTGTCCGACAATTAAAACGTTTCGTGAGCCGCGAGCGGTTTCATAATAAATCGCCTTGTACATTTTTTGTTCGCGAGGTACGCCCGAAATGATTATTACTTATCATTATGGTTACATGTATTACATCTGACAAGGGATAAGTTGTTTTAAAAATTCAACTAGTGCATTCGTAGTACTGAATCTTTTAGCATATCTCACTCCCATCATCTTTAATCATCCATTACATTACATTACATTCTAGATTTAACATTTTACATCAACTAGTGGACCCGCTGAGATCCATATTCGACCTAAGTGAAACTTTTTTGTTATTAAAAACTATATATCATATTGACATGTAAATAATGTCATCGTAACTAAGGTATAATTATATGTAGAATTTTCAACACTTGCAAAAGACACAGAAAGATCAATAATTACGTGTATCCTATATATCAATGTGTCAAATATGTGGTAGTGTGTGTAAAGTTTTATTTATTAAATTAAAGTACTTTATAAACATTATAATTAAAAAACATTTGCGTTCTGCACTTCTCTTACACGTAAACTATAAGTGTGTCAAATTTCATACTCCTCCGTCTGCGCAATTTTCGTAAAATTGTTCCTAAAATTTTTGCTTCACGTATTAGATTAATATATTACACAACAATAAAAACAGCTTTAGGTATAATATTTCTGCTGCTGACGTCACATTTAATTTATACTCTGCGTATGTCTGAGACGTCACTATAATAATAATCCTCATCTATTCTTTTGTAAAGTCAGTCTTAGTTTCCTATATAAAGTCTCTCTCGACCTGACTGCTCCACGTTCTATGAATAGATAAAGGTAGGCTCCGTATCAAAGGTGCTCTTATATATGTCGCCATTATACTGTTACCCCCTTATTAATAAACATGGAATAACTCTATCCAAGTAATAACCTAGTAATAAACTGACATCTGTCAAATTCCATACTTTTTATGTGTTTTTTATTATGGAATTTGACAGATGTCAGTTTATTACTAGGTTATTACTTGAATAGAGTTATTCTATGTTTATTAATAAGGGGGTTAGTGTTGTTGACTTCTTACAACTCAGCTTGTAATTAGGTCTACTTAATCTATTATTTAATACCTTTGCACCAATGCCGGATTGCATTGCATGCACAATTTAAAATAAGTAAGAATTTAATGATTTTTTTTACTTATAAACAAACCAAGTGTAATTTTATCCAAAAGTAATCCTTGAAGTAATAAAACGAATCATCTTCGAAACAAGTGCAAATCATCTTCGAAAATTATAGAAACAATATAAAAATTCATCATTTCAAAACATGATTTGCAATTATAGTTTCCATTTTAATAATTTAAATTGAAACTGAAAATTGGAACGTGAGCGCGGACCATGAAATTTGACGTTCAGCCGATGAAAGTTTGCATCTCAATGACAATCAACGCAGCCATTCAGGCAAACACGAGCAAGTTTCATAACACGCTCATGTAACATCCGGTGAAGATGTAGTTACACTCTCCACTTCATAGTTTACAAGCGAGAAGTATTAGACGTGGTTTACAAAACATGTATGGGATGGGAATCTCATGGGATAATCACGTCGCACTGAATGTTATAGATCTATGTATTGAAATCATTGTCCCACGATTTTACTCGCGACAAGTATATCCCAAATTAATTTTTTGAGATAAAAAGTAACTTTTATGCTATACCTTTCCCAAATTTCATACAAATCTGTAGAGAACTTTAGCGTGAGAATAAAAACAAACGCAGATAAAAACTTGCATTTATAATATTAATAATAATGTCTTCCTAGTGAGATTTAGGCTATAGTAGCCCATCTCTATATAATATACTCTCAATTTCTTTTTCTGACGGTACTGCACAATGCAAGGTGCGATCCGAAACGACCGGAGAGAAATGTGGCGCGGGCGGAATGTTTTACGTCAATTTCTTTTCACTATAACAGTCTCAGGAAGTGATTTAAAAAAGCAAAGAGAAAATTTATGCGATAGGTGATTTGACTGATGAAGTAACAGTAGCCCGAACATTACATTTAGCTGCTCAAATTCTGTTTACTGTAAATAAGTAAGGCTTTAAAAAAGGATTCTCTCATTTATTTTTAAATTACTTCTAAATTCACACTGTTTATACGGGTAGAGCGCTGAAGGGACCGCAATGTTAATTTTTCAGAATTACTTTCAACCCAAAAACATTCTGACCGGTATTACCCCGTACGTATTCCTAATGTCCCACATATCACACAACCCTTTTCTGAAACCTGCAAGTAAGCTTTTGAATTATTCAGTAGGGACGGTTTACAGAGCATATTTGGCGAAATGTACTTTTATTAAAGAATATATTTACGTACCAGAATAGAAAATAGAAGATACATTTGGTTGATATGACTTATATTATCTATTTATTCAGTAATCACTGATCTTTTAGGTTTAGAAGATAAAACCCAATTAGCGATGGCGATATCTATATATTTTAATTGTTATCCCTTGCTACTACGTATTGATCTTATGTAGGGACTGGTGCACATAATATAAACTCTCTTAAATAAAAATAAACCTCTTCTTATTTCTCTAATATTTAAAAAGAGAACTAAAATATATCAAAGATGCCGTTTTTATGCGAAAAATGTCACCATTTACATTGAAATCAAAATTAAGTACTATACTAATTAGATTTTTGTTTCGTTACAGTTGTCTGCTTATTGGAGGATGCATAAGCTTTGACCATTGGTGAGTGCTCTTTCTGTATTTTTTAACACGCTTTCATTAGCTCGGGTTGTATGTATGTATGTGACGGAATCTTTGAGCTTAATTTTCACCGGTTTCCAGAAATATGATTAATTTGAAACTTTGCATACTTATCAAGGATCGATGACAATGCAATAATTTCATAACAGTTTCCCATTATCCTTATTAGGATCGCCAGGATTGATTGCAGGATTGATGAAGCTTGTTGTGTTTTTTAGTTTTTTAAACTATTATATTTTAATTTATTTTTATAGATGAACTAATTAGCTGTTAGTGCAATCGATACGTAATACAACCTTAGTATACAACCTTTAGTAAGAGGTAGTGCCACGCTGTATGCTTGCATGCGGCCGAATGGGGCCGGCACGACCGGGGAGGTCCCTCTCGCTTACACGAGACCGGCGTGAAGTGACAGCTGTGCTGTCGCGTTTCGTGCGGTGTGTAAGTAGCCGGTGGCCCATGGAGGTGGGAGGAGAAAGGGGGGCAACGCATCTGTATAGTCTCTATGCAGATGTCTATGGGCGTCGGTAGTCATGAAAATGGCTACAACTGCTCGTTTGCCCCCTTATACCATAAAAAAAAACCTTTGAACGCGGGTTCAAATAATCTTCGAAATTCGTGTGTTTAGTATATTTCAGCTGTTTAATTATTGTAATCAAAATCATTTTTTCTGTAACTTTTTTATTGCGTAACAACGAACGAAACACAACGAAACACAACGCCGGGTTACTAAACTTAAATATAGGGATAAAATTTAAAAAATCGGGTTAAAAACGGGATTTTTTTTTCTGAAAAATTTGAATTTCAAAAATTTTAGGTATTTAACTAATGATGTTTATACCCTATTTCTCCTAATTGTCTTTTTTCGGGTCAATATCTTTTTTCGTGACTCGAGAAAGAAGAAAGAAGAATCCCGCTCATCTGGTCTAACATAATATCTGTCCACAAGTATTTTTACTAATTATGATGATTATAACTCCCGTTACTATCAAGTTCTTAGTTTACAATAAATGTACACGACCTAGACCCCATCCGTTAATAATCAGGTCTACGGTTTAGTAATCAGTACGCGCGAAATCAATTTATCACATGCCTTCGATTTGCATACATCAAGCGCCTACTGAATTTGTAACGCCGGCTGAATCAACAAAATAAAGGACGGACAGACCGACGAATCAATTAATTTTATTTGTATTCATGCATTTCCATGTTCTCATTGCTATTGGTGATGTCTGATGACTTTGCTTGTTTAGGAAATGTATTGCCTAGATTTAGAATAGTATATTTTTTCGATTTACGAGTTAATTCAAGAGTATGCTTAGATGATAAGTAACAACAGCTCTAATCACCTCTCCTTTATACTACATTTCCATCCAGGAAAAAAAAATATTATGATACCTATACATACCGATTTTCCACCTGTAAAAATATTTTATTTTACAAACTACCTACATAATATTTAACTACAGTTTAAAATAGTTAATACCAAGAAGTAGGTCGTTTAGTCACTTCTATTTTGGGGGCACACTTAGTCCATAATTTTTGGTACACCCTCCCCTCCTTTTGAATTTTCTTTTAGGGGCACTGCATACCTTCAGCATACCTGGTATACTGCAGTTTTTGAGAGTCGGGATACTTCCTTACCACTTACTACTTTTATTAAATATAGGTGGTAGGTCCTTTTTATTTATCGCTTATATTGGCCAACTGATTGGCATGAAGATTATTGACTACAGCAGTTCGTAGTTTATAATTAGGTGTGTTATGCTACCTTCCTCTTCCTCGACCGGCTATAAATTTAACTTCAATTATTTATAACAATATAAATTGTTTTGTTACAATTAATGAGACCGTTTACCATTTCCGCAATATAAATGTTCCAGTGTTATAGATAACGAAATATGCAAATTGAAACAAGGTTTGTTATATCGGTACAGTTAATAGCATTACGGTACAAAACCACAAAAGATTACTAACCCACTGCCCAAGTGGCCCACGAATAGCGAACAATTGGCTGGCTTTACGGCGTGCCTTGAATGTTTAAGTAAACCTTTCTTATAATAGAGGGCAAACGAGCAGTCGGTGCCTTTTGTTTTTTTTTTTTTATTTGACTTGCAATCCATAGATACACATAACTGCTGTAACTGCAGACGTGTTGCCCTCATTATTCTCCAATGCGCCACCGAAAACTCATAAACTGAACAAAACGCTACAGTATAGCTGTCACTTTACGGCGGTGTCATGTGAGTGGGAGGTACTAGTCGCGGTGGCCCAATTCAGCTGCACTAACTACCTCAAACTAAATATAATAATAAATATCTGTGGACTTTAAACACCACGTTAGTCTAGCCCCGTGCTAAGTACCGTAAGGACTTGTGTTACGGGTACTAGACAACGGAATATATTTAATATGTTTTATAAATTTAAGAATTTTTATATATTTAAGATTTTTATTATAGAAATACATATAAATACATATATAAACATCCATGACCTAGGCGGGATTCGAACCCGCGACCCCTGGCGCAACATGCTCCACTTATCTGAGCCCTGTACCACTGCGCCAGCCTGGTCGTCAAAAACCTTGTTTTGTATGTTTACGTAAAACCTTTACCTTTTATGTTTATCTTTTTTAATTGTACTAGTAGTAGGTGACATGCCTGTCCCAGCTGCCGTGGGCCATGTTTGGTGTCCACGGGAGCACTGCTCGGTTTATGTGTTCATTGAGTCATTGTTAAACTGCTCAACTGGGTTACGTTTGTGTTGTCACCGCGGCTGTAACGATATACAGTAATAATGTTGTTCTCTCTATTTGGTTATAACATATTTACAGTAATATAAAGATGGATGTAGGGGAAAATACTAATATTTATTGCGATATGTATTTGGCCGGTGCATTGTTGATGTATGTCCATACTCTCCTTGCCTCATTTTGAGAAGACCAGTGCCATATATATAGGGAAAATTAAGGATATAGTATTAAACAAAACTATCTACTCGGGACACACATTGCTATGTTAATAAAAATATTACTCGAAATACAATTAGAATTGACTAAGCACCTAGCGTATATTTTAAATTCGGCCAAGTTACACATCTGTGCGAAACGTCATTCACTATGTTCAGTAATTTCTGAGATTAATCCGCTTAAACAAAGTGACAAGAGACTTTCATACATGTCTATTTCTGACTGGCGACGGTAAGTTGTGGGCACGGTGCATTGTAAATGTCTAAGCTGTAAACGTTTAGGCACAATGTGTCTCGGTTTAGTATTCCTCTAGCGTCTGTTGCCAATATCTGTCGTTACACAACTGCAAGACAATGCGTTATTGGATGTGGCAATAGCGGCTTAGCCTCAAGCCTGCTAATCAACGGCAGATGGCTGGTGACTGGTGACTTGTGACGTAACGGTTCCGCTTTCAGATGCGAGTGTGTAGGGCTGCCTTAATAAAGAGCTGAAAGAAGACTGCGAGTCTTGTTTTAAGCTTTTTGGTGATGGGTTAATTATACAGTTTATGAGTTGTATATAATGCTATACGAAAGGTTTAGTAAGTAATAAATATTTTTTATACCTTTATATATTTTATGTTATTTCAAATAATGTTTATTATTTGCTAGTGCTAGTATAGCGTATGCTTTGGCGACAAAGGTGTTAATATCAAGCCCGGAAAGTTGGTAACCCTATGTGCGAGTGATTCAAGAACATTATCACGTAGTGAGCGTTGTACGCGCCTCGCTTATTGGGGCTTACGTTATATCTCGTTATATTGTTATGACACCCTTCATGTGATGCTGCCGCGCCGGTCACCCTGAGCGAGCTACCAACTATTCCGGGGACTCGTCTTGGAGCCGGGACGCTTCCGGGTGAGTCCCCGGTACGAACCAAGGCGTCGATTTCGTTCTCCAAGGCCACCATGTTAAATTCCTACAAGAAGGATTTTTATGAAGGGAAACGATGAGCAAACCCGTTTTCTTTTTTTTTGCGCGACTACATAATATGTCATTGCTATTTCAGTGCAGATGCCAATCTATAACCTACTGAATGCACCACCGAGGCTACTTCGGAAAAAATCAGATAACGATTATTATTATAACGAAGTCAAAAGAAGACGTACCTACCTTTATTACTTTAAATTTATAATATAATGTAATCAATGCATATTATAAAGTAATGTTGATCAAAGCTCAGCCGACGGAAATACAGCAATATGCATGCAGATACAGCGGAAGAGGCGTGGAGTTGTGTCAGGATCGTAGCATGTGTTGAAAACAACAATTATGAGGCTAGACTAATGGTTCTATTTCGACATAACCTCCAGTAGGCACTGATTGATTTGAGCTAGGCTATCTGTTAGGCGGAGGTAATGAATATATGATTTGATATTTTAATGTTTCATCATAAACATCATCATCATCGCTTTACTGACGACCAGGCTGGCGCAGTAGTGGGCTCGGATAAGTGGAACATGTTGCGCCAGGGGTCCAGGGTCGAATCCCGCCTAGGTCGATATATTATATGTATTTCTATAATAAAAAATCTTAAATATATAACACTTTCTAAATTTATAAAACATTCAAAATATATTTCGTTGTGTAGTACCCGTAACACAAGTCCTTACGGTACTTAGCACGGGGCTAGGCTAACGTGGTGTGTAAAGTCCACAGATATTTATTAATATTTATTTATTTACTTCTGGTCAAAAAGCTGTTGTAATGACCGTCTATGCAGCCGATCATCTACTTTCGCATCCGGCGTAGAACGGCTAACGGTTATTTAAACATTTTAATAATCGACTTTTTAAAATAAAGAAAAAAAAAATAACTAACCGGAAGACCCCGTGCCATGACAAAATATCCTAGTCATCAATCTTTACTTGAAGCTGGACGAATTACCAAATATAAATACATTTCGTTAAAATAGGGCCGGTGCGACAAACATAGTGACACAAGATTTTTAAATATTACTAGCTGCGCACCGCCGTTTCACCTACGTAAGATTCGATCCTATGGAAATATAGAGATGAAAAAGATATGTTGGCTGATTCTCAGACCTACCCGATATGCACACAAAATTTTATGAATATCGGTTGAGCCGTGTCGGAGGGGTATCGTAACCAACATTGTGACAAGAGTATTTTCTGTATACAATAGAGGCACCAGTACCTCGCGGTTATTACTACTATATTTTGTCAAACACTATTTTCTGAGAAATCAGAACGAAAGTTGCTAAAGATATAAAAGCGCTGTATGAACTACCATTTCACACGCACACCAAGGGCAAACAAAACAAATCAACAACCATTTATTTTTATAAACACACATTATACAACATACACAATTATGTATCACTAAAAGTATAATATCACTAAAAGTGATTCTTACTTTGAATGCGGCCGCCGTCAGATTGGTACATGCGATAGAGCGCGTCGCGCCCACGCCGCGTCGTCGGCTCATTTACAACGCTAATTCATCTTATTAGTAGTAAACAAATAGTAGGAACCTGTTACACATTTATTCCTAATTCCATGTGTTGTGTAACGCGGGTCAGTAACAACAGCTCGTCCGTCCGTCGCGCGGACCTGTCTACCTACTTAATACATTTATGTTTTGTGTATGCAAAATTAAAGGCAATGTCTACTAAGGCACTGTCAATGTGTATCTAGGCAAACAGAACCCAATTTGAAATAACTTTTTTTTAGTATAAGAGGGCAAACGAGTAGTCGGAACCATTTTCATGGCTACCGACGCCAATAGACATCCGCGTAGAGGTTATTTAGACGCGTTTCCCTTTTTTCTCTTCCCCCCATCATGGGCCACCGGCTTACTTATCGGACGAAACGCCACAGTACCACTATTAGCTACTTTACGAGGGAATCTTGCAAGCGAGAAATACCTCCCAGGTCGTACCGGCCCAATACGGCTGCATGCGTGTTTACAGACCTCTTACAAATACATATATCAAGTAAGCTAATATGATATATTCCTTTATGGCTGTGGGCGTCCTCATCGGTAGGCACTTACTAACGTAAGACTTGACTGCTCGTTGGCATCGTGTGCCTTATAAGATAGTTAAAATACAGTCACTCATCAACACTTGAGTCGTATTGATTTTCTTATCCAATCTAGTTTCTAGATTCCTGACCACTTCGTATTATAATTGTCTATAACATGTAAAGCCATAAATAACTGCGAAATGCGTCGATTCGCTTTGTGCTGTGCGTCACGCGGTCTGCACAGGAACTCGTCCCAGCTGCGCCTGGGCGTCCCCCACGTCTGTGCATGTGCTCTGTGCCGAAGCACAGCCGAGCCACATCTTTACAACTTCCTAGCATCTGTTTTATGCCTTTCTATTTGCGGACATTATATGGGAAACTTAAAACAATAACACATTTTGTATTTATGTTATAGATGCTTGTATTAGTGTTCTGTTATTTAGTGTTCTGTGCAGATTTTCAAGAGATTAACATTGCTAAATATGATAAGTAGTAGTAGTAGTAATTGATAAGATGGATAAGGCCAAACTTATGCATAATATTTTCTGATTTCACTCGATGACTGGACACTGCTTTGTCTCCAGGTTATACATATTTTTCCTCAGTCTCAGAAAAGCTTTGTCGCATTTGAGAAATGAGTATGCTCTTTTCTTGAAGAACACTAAACGTGTATTATTCCTTTTGTTTTGTCTGTTCGTCTATGTTTCATTGCCTTTTAAAGTAAACGTCTAAATCGTTAATCGTTTCGTTTCTGTTAAGCTGACGCAATGGAGTGGTACAATAAAACGAATTAAACAGTTAAATGTGTTAAATCAATTAATGGCTGACACGAATGTAATTGAATGAATCGGTCGACAAGACAATTGTCCACGAGGTCGCGCACGGTCCACAAATCCGGTCACGACTCAATTGAGGCTCTCGTAATCGCTCCATTTACATTTTACCCACATTATACATACATTATATACACCATTAGTTTATAGAAGAATGTATGTAATGTAATGTATGTAATGAATGTATAGGTATAGAAGTACGTTTTTTATGTCCAAGTAGCTGTATCCTGCGCGTGTTGCTACTCCAACAGCTAAATCACCATGAACTGTCACGGCAATACACGAAATTCATTGAAATAACAGTGGCGCGCCGTCGTCGATAATTATTATACGACCAATGGTAATATGGATGGAAGAAGAAGTAGGATGGAAATGGACTAATGGTAATGGTAGAACCAACTCAGAAACATTAGTGCGCTCATGCACAACAACTTTGCTGTAGATCACATGATCAAATACATAGTTTACGATCCTGTAAAGTATACATATACCTACTTACCAAAATTCATTTCTATATACATAATATTATGTAAATTGGATGCAAACTAGTAATGGAATAATTGATTACCAAATAGCTACGGACACATGGACTTTCACGAACTAAGTGCGGATTACCGGTCGACCAACAGGCAGACGGAAAGACTAGCTTCTCAAAAACATAGTAACATGTAAATTTCCCAGAAATATCTCGTCTAAGACCTAAGTCTAAGACAGATCTCGGCATTTATCATAAGTGTACAAATTCGGTATAGACTACAGTACAAATGAAATTTGAAGGTATCATGAATTTAAGCATAAGGAGTGCGAAGCTAAATTTTCTGATTCTCACCGACACTGAAAATAGAAAAGAATAAAGATAATAAGGGAAGTGATACTACGATGTGTAAATAATGTTTACTACGATCATAATAACTTGCGGTTGTATATGTAACATAAAGTGTATAATATTTTGGTAACATAATACCTCCTTCACTTTTACCATGCCATAATTTGTCAAGTCGGAAGTTACGAGACATGAGGCAACACTGCAATACCTTTTTTGACCTTTTACTTTCATAACTGTTGCAACTCGTACTATGTGTACTAAGAGCGTGCGTCTTGGCACTCCATGTGGGAGGTCTCTGACTCTATTTCATCAATGGATGGCTCGTCATTTCACGTACATAGTGCCATGCTCCCCGCTGGATTAAGCTCTAGCGTGGTCCGGCTTGGAATCTTTGGAGTTGGAAAGGGGCCTCCTTTTTATTACAAAAATAATCTTAAGCCCTTAAGCCGTAAGGTGCCCGGGGCTGCAGCTCCCCTAAGCCCCCACCTGGTTCCGGTAGTGCCCATGCTACATCGCCGTTGACACTTACTCTTGCTCCCATAACACCGACTTGAAGAACATGATGTGTTACGTATTCTACATTTTTCACTATGTTTACTACGGGGTTTACTCCAACCGAATCAATACGATTCATAAAGGTAGTCAAGGACGTAAGCGAAGTAAAGCGATACGCTCGGTCGTATATAGTTTCACACGATTTTATTTTTTTTTTATTTTTTTTTTCATACCACGAACGACAAATATCTTCTTAAGGAGTAAGGGCCACAACACACGCAGACTTTTAGACGCGGTGACCGACGACCGGTCGCAGTAGAGTCGGGCGACAGCATCGCGATCTCGCGGCTGCATTTAGACGTTAATTCACATACATGAGCGACTAAGTCGCCGCGTCTGGTGTCTTGATCTATGCGCTCCCCGCGTCTAGTCGCTGCATACAGCTTCTAAACAGTGACTAAGTCGCCGGTCTCCGCTACTAAAAGTTTATTGTGTTGTCGATGTCGCCCTAACAAATCTCGATAACACTGTTCCGATTTCCGTGTAAGTGATAATGTGTCCCGCATCACAAGTGGTAGTTTAACGAGTAAAAACAAACAGCTCTCTTGTAAACAGATATCAAAGACGTTTTGTAAACGGTCCATTTTTAAGAGGCTGCTAGTGGTTACATTAACTGGTAGTTAACGCAACATCCGGTAACTACGTGTGCGTTTCTTTTATCGCCGACATCAACCGCGGTTAAAATAACCGCTGATAATTAAAAGAAAACGTTTATCTGTTCATCTCGTAATCTCTTGGCTTTCTTTTGTTGTACGCTTCGGTCATTTAGTTTATTTATTAAACGGGGAATAATAAAACGAGCGAATAAAAAATAACTGAGCGACTGCCGATGAGATACTGTATTAATAACTTGAGCGGTAAAAAAATAAGTGAGCGAAAAATAAACTAAACTAACGACTAATCTTGGCTTATAATAAAATTCAAAACGAGCTTACAAAACGTGAGCTGCGATTAATCCATTTGACGTATTAAAAATCTAACTGAGCGACGAAATTACTAAGTGAGCGACTAAAAATACTAAGTGAGCGACTAGAAATACAAAGCGGACAGCGTTAATATTAAGTTAGGAGACTATTTTTCCAAATGAAGTTTTACATAACGAGCTGCTATAAAGTTCAGTTTGAGCTACGTTTTGTGAGCTGCTTTATTACTGTTTGGATGACTCATAATCTATTTGAGGTGTTGTGTTCTATCTATTTGAATATTGATATTATTTTTTTATGAAAACTACAGATTATTCGCTGCGCGTGAATTTGAATAGCGCGCGGCTGGGCGACGAATCAACGAAATTTCAACCCAATCGGTCAAGCCGAAAGAAGTTGACATTCTTTCTTCTGACTTGGATGGGTTAGGTTAGGTTAGACTATATTTAAACACAGCGAGCGAGCGAAGCGAGCGAGCCTAGTGGATTGGCAAATCCTTATTTTTGCAGGACATGAACTGGAGATTATTTTTGGGGTCGACCCTCACTGGACCCCCCTGTGATTTTTAAATTTTTTAGAGTTTTAGAATCATACTTGGATGGGTTAGGTTAGGTTAGACTATATTTATACACAGCGAGCGAGCGAAGCGAGCGAGCCTAGTGGACTGGCTAATCCTTGTTTT
>LUGF01057790.1:164714-179585 GCA_001625245.1 Calycopis cecrops | reverse complement strand
TCATCAGAAACTATTTCAGTTACCACGTTAGTTATTTAATCTTTTATTTAAATTAATAATCATTAGCTGTTCCCCTCGGTTTCACCCGCGTTTAATTTCTAAGAAATCCATATAAACTTCAACACCCTATTTCACCCCCTTAGGGGTCGAATTTCTAAAAATCCTTTTAGCGGATACCTACATCGTAACATCTACCTGGATGCCAAATTTCAGCTTGATCCGTCCAGTGGTTTGGGCTGTGCGTTGATAGATGGCTATGTCACGTTTAAGTTTTATAAATATAGATTTTTATGAGAGGTGGGCCATTGCTATGCTGCAGCGCAATCCGGCCAGCACGACCGGGGAGGTAACTATATCATGGTAGGTACCTTCAGAAATCTGACAGTATGACTATCATTTTTAACAATTCTTGTGGCTTGCGCTTTTTATGCGGTTTGTGTTTCCAATAGCTCATAGGCTGATAAAGATATCTAATTAATGAACTATTCTTCTATGAAGGTGAAATGTGGAAGAGTTGAAACTAGAAATTTATTTGTACAATTTTGTAGATACGAAACTATTTTACCGCAATTATTCATACGTCAGTCAAGCGCGTGCAACTGTTGACGCGATCAATTTCAATGTAACATAAACGGCCTGTAGGGACTGAGTAGAGAATTAGGGACACTAACTGTTTGATGGGCCATTTCCCTCGTGAGGCGCGCGGCGCGGCCACACGTCGCGTCAGCGGTCAGCTAGCGTCTTATGAAGTGCGTGCTGAAGCGTCGTGTACTCGTGCAGGCGGCCCAATAACACTAAAACCTACGCATCTGTTATAGGATGTGCGAGGTAATGGTCTTGATCCTGTTTTCATTGCCTAGTTGCCGAACACGGTTTTTGAAGTGGGACCTCCGACACACAAACATCAACATATTCAGAGTTCTATAGTTTTAATGCAATACTTATATAGGTCCCTTACCTTTAAATACGCAAATGCAAAATAAGATTCAATAGCATCCACTTCATAACGGTGTAGGGGCAAGAACAGTACTATGGAACCAGGTGCCTTCCTCGGTATTTCCGATCCGATACGACTTAGGGATCTTCAAGAAAAGAGCATTCCTCTTCCTTAAAGGCCGGCAACGCGTCTGCGAGACATCTGGTTTTGCGGATGTCTATGGACGGCGGTAGTCACTAACCACCTGCTCGTTTGCCCCCTATACCATAAAAAAAAAGAAATTGGCACCTGCCTTGTCGGTAGCATGGGCTAGTGTTGGCTGCAATGTAGCATAACCCTCTCTCTTTTTGTTTTTTATTAGTATAGAGCAGTCCACGGACTCCACTTTAAGAAACCCAGAGGGTCTGTGGCGTATGTGTCAGGGGTCCGCGGCAGCTCAGTTAAACCTTAACATACTTCTCATTAAATGATTTAACCACGAAGCAGTGTCGGGGGAAGGGCTAGCGAATTCAATTATAATTAATGGATACAGTATA
This sequence comes from Calycopis cecrops, assembly GCA_001625245.1. Classification (NCBI taxonomy): domain Eukaryota; kingdom Metazoa; phylum Arthropoda; class Insecta; order Lepidoptera; family Lycaenidae; genus Calycopis; species Calycopis cecrops. Next base: position 178,112 of record LUGF01057790.1, on the reverse strand, counting down.
TAAAAAGTTTGGTAAAACCAAATGTGCATGCCTTAAGCACTCGTGTCATACGTATGTTATTTAAATTAGATACTCATGATAACATATACGTTTTTCACCAAAAATTGCTTTTTTTATTTTTAATTTTCAAATAGTTTTATGGTAAACTTGAATCTTAAAGAAAATAAGTTATTTTATATTTATTAGACATCATAATGTAAAAAAATAAAAACTGCTTCAGATAAAAGCGAATATTACCAATATAAATTACATAATTTTAGTCGAGAAACGTTGGTAAATTAAAATTATTAAACGTTAGACTAATAAAATTGTGCTGGCAGCTTATATGAATGACGCAATTAAAACTTAACCATAAAGAATGTCTCTTATCATAATGTTTTAAGTGCGCGAACGCGATTTATTCAATTATACACTCTAACGTTGTGAAAATAAAGTCTCAAGTGGCTTTACTCTCAGAGCTCACTGTTGACACATTTTTGACGTTTACTCTGTGTATTTGTATACTAGGCTGCCTAAGATGTAATTTTTTTACTTTCAACAGTACACATTTGATTTTTTACAATAAAAGGAATAATAATTGAGTTATGGTTTTCTAATCAGTTCGTCACAATAGATTTACGGACCTATTGAAATAAAATTTAAATCGATTAGTTATGTTTTTCAAAAGTTATGGTGATTACAGCGAGAATGTTATATGTTTTTCATAGAATTTTTTCTGAAAAATTCATTTTTTTATCTAAATTGTGGGTTGGATTGCTGTTTATTGTTTAGAAAAATGACCATTGATGTTTTCTTTTATTGTGGTATGAAGGCCAACCTACTTTAAGCACTATATTATTATTTATTTAAAATAAAACTCTGACCGAACCCAGTTTTTGATTTTTAGGCGAGAGTAGAGCATACCTACGCTCGCGCTTAAGGCATGCAATAAGGTTTGTTTTCTTCAGGGGTCCGCGCAGCTTTTAAATCCTGGAAAGGGGTCCGTGACTGCACAAAGTTTAAGACATCCTGGTATAGAGATTGCATTCTACAGTAAAGAGGACTTTCTTTCGCGCAGTGGGTGAAATTGTACCGCGCCATGTAAATAGGTTCCTGTATCTATTATCGTGTAAGAAGGAAACGCCGTCTGCCAAGCGACCTAAAACTCGCGCAAAGAAGGGAATTTCGTAACAATAAGCAACTGTTACTATTTTAGCGTGCCAGTAACGACGTCGATGTTGTCTGACTAGATCCACGCGAGAGAATAGGGCACGCGGTAACTGTGCACATTTATATTTATTACAACTGGGCCACGCGTTGATGTAGGAATAAAAATATCGCGGTCATTAATCGCAATGGCCTATATTTTAAGTTGGACAAAGTTGGATGTGCGAATTTACAAAGAAACTACTGGATCTATTGTAAAGAAATTTCAAGCAAAGACATCGAACATGGTGGAAATAAGGGATAGCTAAATATAGAATTATTCACAATGCGCAAGTGTAGTACTTAAGTTGAAAATTAACAGAATGTAGATATCTATATAATATATAAAACTCAAACGTGACATAGCCATCTATCAACGTACAGCCCAAACCACTGGACGGATCAAGCTACACGTAGGCATCCGCTAAGAAGGGAGTTTTAGAAATTCAACCCCTAAGGGGGTGAAATAGGGTGTTGAATTTTATATGGCTTTCTTAGAAATTAAACGCGGGTGAAACCGCGGGGCACAGCTAGTTTTTTTTATAAAAGACAAAGTGTCTAGAAATATGTAATGTATAATTTGTAGTATATCGATGGTGGTGTTGCAGCATTGATGAGTGCGCTCGATCCGTCAATGAACTAGCGCTTCCGCTGCACCGCCCTTGTGCCGCGGCTCAAGTCACGAGCGGAAAGCTAACGACAGATATTTTTATTCAGTGTCTGTATGTTTAAGAGGTGGGAGTGCCATGCTGCGTGACAGCTGAAATATTTTGCCAGTACCTCCGGGAGGTACCTCTCGCCCAAATAAGATCGGTGCTAAGTGACTGTCGTTTCGTGCGATGTGTGAAGCCGGTGGCCCATGGAGGGTGCAGGAGTAGTATCGCAGTGTTTCTTCGGAAATTATAGTAGAGCAATAAGAATGTATATCTATCTGCGTCTCGGCTTCAACTTGTGCATAATATATTTAAGAACATAAATACTATCGTTTTATCGTTTTTGTAGTTGGAAATCGTTCATTGTTTGTTACTGAATCAAAAAGTATAGTGATGATCAAAAATAACCTCAATAAACGTCAATGTATCGAAACTCTATAATGGAAACTAATATCCTACTTAAAATAACCTTTGAACAAGATAATTAGCCAGAATAACTTTCGGCAATAAATAAAGACTACTAAACATGTTTATTCGCTATTTATCCATACACTCAAAGTTAATCGATTTTTATTCGATATAATTTTTGTAAATGGTGGCTCGTACACATAAGACGAATAAACTACTTAGTTACTTAGTACTAGCTGGTACTAGTCTAGTAGACCCGTGCGCACTTCGTTGAGCGTCAAAGATAAAAACAGTTCAATCGTAATGTAATATAGCCTATGTTTTTTCCTGATAAGGTAGCTTTCTTCTTCCCTCTTTATAATAAATGTATAGATAAAAATACAATAATATAATTTGTTACATCGCTGAAGCTCGCAACTTGGGCCGCGCTGACCACTCCCGTCCTATTGTGTCTACAGCGAACACGTACAGCCAGCAAAATAAACAATATAAAACTTATTCACAGCCCCATAAAGCTCAGGCTGCGGCTGTTTACGCAACTCGTGTTTCACCTTTAGCTGGAAGCTGTTTACCTTTTCACTATTTCCAGATTACCCACTTGAGCTGTTAACCCAAACAACGTGGTTTTACTAAAAACGAGTTATTGCTAGGCACTCCAGATCAGACTGACCGTACTGTTTAGCATAGGCCATAGGGACCAACGAATCGAAGCCTTTTGGTGACTATGCACGCCTTTAAAACAAATGATAAGGCTCACGAAACGTAACAGCAGCGTTATACGAGCGCTGACATTAAGTTTTAAAAATAGTTTTTTGCTAACTTGCCTGTGATCGGATAACTTGATGGTAACTACAGAGTGTCGACGCTCATAAATACATAGATAATGAAGATGCGAATGCGGGTGTAAAAATTTACGGAACGTAAGGAACGGAACGTTATTTGTCCTCTAAAAAGATGAGATAATAGTATTTTTTCGCCTACTGTTTTTGTGAATTGGAAGAGATTTTAATATTTATCTTTACTTATTTATTTATCTTTATATTAAACGTTTTAATGAAAATTAGTCAAATCAAAAAATAGTACCAGCTATTATCATAATAATATTTAATCCCTTATACATATAAATTGTCACTGTAAATGAAATGTAACAGTTGATCTGCACCATTATATCTTGTTTGCGGATACAGCCACTAAGCGTGTCACCTATTGTTTTCTGTACACACAAACTGTCCGCCGTACAGTAGGCAGTAGGCATGGTATCAGCACGTAACCCGACACGCTGATGAAAGCGGCAGTGCGGTGGCCAACGGTTTGCGGTCGGATGACGGACACCAATAGCTCACGAGAGATCTTTGAAAACTGGGTAAATGAACCGGCTGCGGGGCTGTGGTGAGTGGTGACATCTAACACAATTTACTTATAACTGATCTGTTTCACATAGAACCATTGAGGCCATTGCGAGGCTCATAATCCGAACGAAACTCTTCATAATAGCTGCTTTTCTCCCAGACTTCTTGGCACTTGCCACTTCTTCTTTTCTCTTGTAAGAAAATGCCCATACTTGTGTTTTTCCCACAAAGAAGTGGTTAACGAAATTAAAATTTTATTGTATTTTTTTCTCTTGTGTGTAAATTCAATTTAAATGTAAAGTTACACTTATTTCCCGTATAAAACAAGCATTATTTCACTTGTATGAGAAAACAATGTAATCGTGTATATTTATTACATATTCTTACTATTTATGTTCTTATATCATAACATAATATTTTTTCTGTATTATTTTCTAAATTAAATAAAAATAATACAATCAGGTCGTGCCTGACCTATTTGACTGCTACGCAGCAATGGCAGTCTCTAAAATTCATCTCGAAAATACATTCTTCTGATGATAGAATACATTCTTTTCACGTTATTATGCTGATAAACTTAATAGTTTAATTTGTCTTCTCGTAATACTCTGTGCCCCTTAATTGATTGATTCGATCGACCGCCAGTTATGTGAAGACTTCGCATTGTCTACATTCATTGAACTTATTATCCATTTAAGAATAGAACATAGAGTTCAATTACTCATGTGAACCAACTACATGAAGAATTGGTAGCTGCGTTTCCCTTCTTCACCCCAGTCTCCTCAATGAGTCAGCTGCTGCTCACAACCCTCATAAAACTGAGAGCATCATTCTTAAAGTAGTATAATTTGAGCAAGATATACTTCTGTGATTGAGACACCTTTACATTCGACTGCAATGCCGATTCCTCTTATCAGACATGAGCAAAATATAGGAAACCATACTAAATAAACTAGAAATTACAGTAGATATAAATTAACATAATAATAGTTCTGAAAGCTGAAGTGGCAATGGGCAGGCCATATTGGTCGGAGAAGCTATAACGGGGGAAGAAATGTCTCGAGTGGCGGCGCGTCGGTAAGCGTAGTGTTGGAGCTCCGACCCGGTGGATTGAAGACTAGGTCAAAGTCTCGGGAAGCCGCTGGATGTTAGAAGCTGTGCCCGTGACTTATGGCGCTCTCTCGGAGAGGCCCGTCTCCGACAGCGGACGCCTTCTATTAGGACGGCTATTGATAATAGTTCTTACGAGGTACATTAGGAATGCGTGTATTCTAAAGAGAGAAAAACACTAACGATGTTGATGAAGTAAATACAAATGAAAACAAATTAGTCTCTACTATAAAGTAATTCACGTTGTCCGCACGGGAACATGAAATTTCATTTCAATTAATTATCGAGCTGTAAGCGGCTGCAGTTTTATCTTTACGTCCACAGCGCCGATATGCGGAAGTGAATGCGATTATCCAATTAAGGAATTGCAGGGAGCAACGTCCTGTGTCTGGACGGGAGTGCCCGAGACACAGGATACCGCGATTGTCCACAGATTAGGGCTGCTAAGATTTCATCGGTATTTGCACTCAATGAAATAAAAATGTTTTTATTTGAAATATAATTATAAAAATTATATTTGAACGTCAGCAATTAAGTGAATTTACCATTTAAACTTGTATCTCATACATTATAAGTTATTTTTAATAAGGTTTCATCTGATTGAGATAGAAATGCTAAACACACTGTTGTTTTCATGATTGTTGAACCTCTTGTAACAATTTTTTTTTAGGTATAGGTTAGACGTCGATATGTCTGGTTGAACCGATTTCAATAAGGTATTCTTTAACAACTGTACTAAAAACCACCGCATATTCTTGGTAAAAATCAGTCCAGCAATTTATATAGGTACTATTTTAGTTATATTACTAGTTATATTTTTATTCCGAAACGGTTTCGTATAGTCCTATACCAAAAGTAAACTTTACTTAAGATTTTTATTACTTCTTAGTCTGAAAAGGAATTGGAATTTGTTATTCTAATAGAACCAGGGATTTGTAAATTTAGCCAATTCAAACAAGACGACTTCTTGGAGACAAGAGAACGTGGAACTTGGAGATACTCGCAATATATCGGACAGGAGATCTGCTGGCTGGTAATATGCCAAATACGGTGCATTATGTATGCGTTTCTCTTGCACGAGACACAGCGCACTGCGTACGTCTGCCCGTGTAATTACATAATAAATCCCGCACGAGTTACGGTTCCGTCAATAATTCGTGCCGCGTATCCCATTTATCCTTTTCGTTACCTTATAGCTCGAGATTTATTAAGGTCGAGAGTCTTAAATAAATTACAGTGGCGACGTGTGATTTGCGTAAATTTATTCGCTGCGCCCGCTCAACTTGACCTATTCGTAGGTCCGCGTAGGCTTCGAGTACAAAGGGCAAATTGTCTGACAATAGCAATAATCTCACATGACTCTATCCCTTAACACAATGTAATAAGGTCGTGTATCTCGTGCTCTTAATTTCTCGAGCTGACCCGGGTGTAATAGGTTTTTGTTTGTGGAGTGACGTTGAAGAGCTGGCGCGATATTGCTTAGACGTTTACGTGAAGGGTGCTCACATCCCGAGCTCGCAGCCGAGGTGGGCGAGTCTATGTGTAATGTGTTGAAATGTATTATTTAGAGTACCCTTGCGAAATTCAAGATACTTTATGTGAAGTTCTTCAAAGCACTCTGTTGTTGAAATACTTGTGTCGACAGTTTTATGTAGACTTATGTGGGAGTAATGCTTGCTTTAGGTTTTATGTAATGTATTTTTACAGTGTTTCTGATTATGTTTTTGTATATAAACTGTAAGCAGTATATTGCGAATAGGAGAATTGTTAAATCTCTTTTGTGGGCACGCTTAAACTACTACATAATATAAAGCCTCTTTTCGTTTTTTTTTGGGACAGCCCTGGCATAAATTATTTTGGCTAAAATATATTTGCGATCCAAGATAGTTATAATCTTTGCAGAACTATTAGACGAATTGCCTGATATCTTTTCTGAGTATGTATATTTTTTTTAAGTTTTCATAACTTTAATGTCTTAATTAATTTAATATAATCTTTCTCTCTATTTTGTATCTGAAGCTACGCTTGTGAAGTTTTATGTATAGTAGATATGTATTTTAAATGGTATATGTAAATCAGTCGTTCATTTACATCCACCGCCCTGGGGGTTACACTAAATCGATATTGAATCCAGCATCGAAGCCACATCGATGCACCCTGGCAACCCTTTGTGTTCGCGTGACATCCTTACACGCTGTAAAAACTCTACATTCGACTTTAACCTCACGGGAATAGAATTCATTTTCCTTTACATAAAAAAATGCAAAATATTGTCCCAATTTGTGCGGATCAATATTTTTTATATCACACGGAATTGGCTTAGTTTTCCGGTGCCACTCGGTTCCATTCTCTTTACGTGCATCGAGGCACTATGTACAATACTTAATTTATTACTTCATTTTATCTAAGTAAACCCTCCGTCGGTTGTCGGCTTAACCGCAATAATTAATATTTCTTACATAACGTAATCTCGACGGAATTTTATCTAAACCCTTCACTCCGTTACTTAATGTAAGCTTAAGAGGAGAAACATTTACATTTTATATTTTCTTGAACTAAGTTGGAAGAGCTCGCAAACTACCATAGATAGGAACAAATTAAAATTCCTATTTTTTTGAGAGCTGTGAAATAGGTTATATAAGTTTTCATTCGTTTTCTCAACTTTAATTTGTTTACCAACTAGTTAAGAATGATTCCAAAAATGAATCAAAAATATCAAATAATAATTGAAATTTTTAATTTCTAGAAAAATTAAGAAGCTTAAGCTTTACGGATTTCGTACTCAGTTGAACTTTGAGTTGAAGTAACTGCAACCAAAAAGTATTGAGTTAATATTTTTTTTTATTTTTCATTTAAGTTGGGCGGATAACTATGCCATGAGTGTCGGTCGGACTATGTTTTCTTAAGGAAGGTAAGACTTCATAGTCCGACTCTATCTTCGAACCAACAGGAAAAAAAGTTCACTTGGTCCGACTAGTCGGACGAAACAGTCGGACCACGTGTTCAAAGCGGTGAATTTATTACACTACGTGTATGACTTTTCTTGTAAGTAACTACTAGACATCTAAAATAAATTTAATATACTTTATAAATTTAAGAAAATTTGTGTATTTCATTGAGTTATTATTACTACGTAGTACATATAACTCAATGGTGTATTTAAGATTTTTACTATCGAAATACTATAAAAAATAAAAATCTATGAGCTGGGCCGGAACGTGCGGTCTACGTAGAGGACGTAACCAACTGACAAATCGATCGTATTATTTTTCATATATTAATATTTTTTCATATTTTTCATATAATATCTTCTCAGGCACCTTCGTCTTAGAGAGTGTATCATGAGTGAATCTAAACCATAATACCTATTCGTACCTACATGATGGCAATGCAATGCTGTAACAATGTCATTCTCGTAGCATTGTAGAGTACAAATTCCTAGTCAGATTGAATTATTACTCGCCTAAATCAAAAACTTTTATTGGTTCATAGTTAGTTATTAGTAGAATTTTTAAGAAAAAAAAAGATATCACATAAATAGATAGGTACGTGATGTTACGGAAAAGGGCCTTTTAAAGACGCGCATAATAGCGAAGGATAAAAAACATATTTGTAGTGTGCATTTTAGTCACGTTTTAAAATAAGTTTTGAATATGAAATTAACCTAAAAATAGCAAAATTGTAATCGTAAAGTAGGCGCGTATCTCTACTTCGTTGTTACCTTTAAAGTTTATTTCATCAGATATGTAGCGGGTCGCGTAGTTTTTCACGAACAAACGAACTTACGTATGTAATGGATTGTTCTGACGTGCCGCTCTCTGTATTTGGCATAAAATGCTGTAACTATGCTATTCTCGTAGCAAAGTAGAGTAGATTCTTCGTCGGATTGAATTTCTTCCCATATAAATCAGAACAATTTTTAAGAAAAAGAAGAAGAACATAAAGAGACATGGATATTCAAAAACTGTCTTTTTAATTAACTAAATCGTAAGATTCCTAAAAGAATAAAGAGTAAAAGGAAAATATGTCCCGTCGGTGTAGCTGAAACTAGGATTCTGTTTTTTTGCTAACAAGGAATTAATTCTGTTAGGCTTGTTTCCTATGCTAAAAAATCTGTATAGCCTCTATGCGGATGTTTGTGGGCGTCGGTAGTCATGAAAATGGCTCCGACTGCTCGTTTGCCCTCTTATATCATAAAAACAAAAAAATATAAAGAAATCTTAGCACTTAAAGGATTTTTATGAAACAGTAAAGTCTTAAAAATAATCTACAAATCTACGGGCTAAAGTGTTAAATTAGCTAAATTAAAAATGGATTATTTGCTGTATTACAAAGAGGACCACTCACTCCTTATCAATTTTACGCGAGACCAGTCCGTCATAGATACATAATTTACAATCACAAACAACCTTCTACATACAACAAGTCAATATGGAGTTGGGCATGCAAATCAGTCTCGATGGGGATTAGTGGGGCGTCGTCGTGACCGCCATACTGTCACAAGTCTCAAGGCTGCCGAGTCCACAATGAGACCTCGTTGTGGGAGAGTCGGAACAATGCCAGTTCCCATAAGTCTTAACCATCAACCGAGATTGTTTAATAATACACCAACGAATGAGCAACATCATTTGTTCAGAGGAACAAGTGATGTACTGTTACTAAATATTTGAAAACAATCAATCAAGCGAGCTTTTATAATATAAACCTAGATGTCGACCAGGCTGGCAGTGGTACTGGACTCGGATAAGTGGAGCATGTTGCGCCAGGGGTTGCGGGTTCGAATCCCGCCTTTGTCATGGATGTTTATCTATGTATTATATGTATTTATATAATAAAAATCTTAAATATTATATAAAACATATTTAATATATTCCGTTGTCTAGTAAGTTAAAAAGTCCTTTCGGTACTTAGCCCGGGTTAGGCTAACGTGGTGTGTAAAATTCACAAATATTTATTATTATTATATTGTTGTGATTAACTATAAAGTATAAAAATTGGCATATAATGAAGCATTTCTAGCAGACCAAAAGCAATCAACGCCGTTTTTGTGACATTTGTATTACGTCGTAGTAACGAATAGAACTACCAAATTTGCAAACACGACTTGATGACTTACGATTACAATAATGCCAGTTTCTTGTACACGTTATCCCTAATAAGGCCACTTTTTTGCCGCTTCTCGTAAGATGATGTTTACCATGTAGCTTCAGCACAGTTGATTGAAGACGTATTTCTGTATAAAGAATGTTATTTATAAACTGTGTTTATTAAACTTATTATATGTTATTATACTTATTATAATATTATAGATATATATAAGAAAATCTTAATAATTCGGAAAATAATAACATCAGATTTTTGCACACGTTATGACTAGTCCCTCTACTTGATTTTGCCCCTTTTTCTTATTTTTTTTTTATGGTATAGGATGGCAAACGAGCAACCGTAGCCATTTTCATGACTACCGACGCCCACAAACATCCGCATAGAAGCTATACAGATGCACTGCCCTCCTTTCTCCTCCCACCTCCATGGGCCACCGGCTACTTACACACCGCACGAAACGTGACAGCACAGCTGTCACTTTACGCCGATCTCGTGTAAGCGAGAGGTACCTCCCCGGTCGTGCCTGCCTTTTTCGACTGCATGCAAGCATGCAGTGTGGCACTACCTCTTACCAAAAATGTTACTTATGTGACACCAATTTCTATTATATATAGAATGTGATTTATAGACTGTGGTTATTATAAGAAAATCTTAATAATTCTCAAAATAAAACGATTTTTTGTTTAACAGATTGGTGGGCCAATATGGCTTATTACGGTTGCGGGCCAACCGCGATCGGCAGCCGGGCGTCCTGGTCGGTGACATCCCCCACCGTGGAGCCCAAGAGCTTCGACCGACCGCTCAGCGGCAACTACGATCGGATCTTCAACGCCTTCGATCGGACCAACGCCTTCGAATACGCCAGGAGCACCTTCGAGGGCAAGCCAGAGGATAGACATGTGGGCCACGGGGACTTCATAGTGAACATGAAGATGAGCAGCAGCTTCGAGCGAGCGGACTGCGCGCTGGCGGTGCAGACTCCGTGCTCGGATGATGAGGATTTCTACAGGGAGAAGATCCTGTACTCGCAGGCGAGGCAGCTGTTCCCTCTGCAAGAAGACCTGGCGGACTGGATCAATAAAACTATAGGTCAGTGGGAACATTTATAATATGAGTTAGATTGTACATAACATGTTTTTACGCATCAGAGTTTCTTGGTTGGTTTTAGAGTTTTCGATCTTCGTAATACAACTTACAATTATTAGGGGCAGCGCATCTGTGTAGCCTCTATGCGGATGTTTGTGGGCGTCGGTAGTCATGAAAATGGCTCCGGCTGCTCGTTTGCCCTCATATATAATAAAAAAAAAACCTTTTACTTTCTTTTTGTAACTTACAAATTATTCAATATATTACATATCATTGATGTGGTGGTTTTCCGTTCAAAAATTTCGAAGAAAACGTATAAGCGGCTCTGACTTTCGATCCGGAAATCTGACTGTACAGTGTACATTGTACGTGCCTTAAATGTATACAAACGTAACATTAACCTCTTTCCTAGTCGGTGGGGTGAAAGATGTAACGTGCAATGTTTACAAGAATTGCAACACTGGAAGTGTAGGCGCGTGCCGCGTGCGCTCGCAATGCACTATCGTCCAAATATGATCGACAATAGCGCCGCCGAAGTCGACGACCCCAGCTCACGATAGGCGCTTTGTTGGCCACTCGAGACGCACCTCGCGACCTCGCGGAGGATTATATGGCAATTATACGGCTCAAATGCGACGTGCATCTGTGCGACGTCAGAGCTAACTTGTTGACTCAAATAAAGACCGGCGTTAACGCTTATTATGTCAGCAAATGCCGAGCTTGAGACCAATTACCAAGGACCATCTATTCTAATCGTTCATAACGTATCATGAACTGTAATCTATAACTTTTAATTTGTGTGGGACTTGGCAAATCAAAATCAAAATATTTTTATTCAAAATAGAATTTAAAAAATTGCTTTTCGAACGTCAACAATTTCCATCTACCACCGGTTCAACCCTAGCCCTGTCCTGAGAAGAACCGGCGAAACAAACTCTGCGGGCTTCATTGATTTCTTCATTATACATTCTTCAATTATATACATTAAAAAATATAATTTACATTTATTTTTGTATAGAAGTAGCTTGGGAGGAGGGTACTATTCCCAAGGTGTGGTATCTGTCATAAAATCTATTACTTTGTAATATCCTTACCACACAAGCGTTCTTTAACGACATTTTTTAATTTGTTGATTTATAAATACTTTTCGGTCTTTTTTCCTCTAAATATTCAATACTAGCTTTTCCCCGCAACTGTGACATGCAACATTAAATCCTAAGCTGTTCCCCGGTAATACAACAACTTGCACTTTGCATGAGAGCCTTTGTTGTGTTACAGGCAAATCGTGATGTATCCACTTTGATGACATAACACTGGCGTTAAGTAATTGCTATTCTGTCTCATTTCCTGCGGTTTATGACGTTATAAAATATAGAGGAAGAACAAATCTGCGTTGCCTTAGATCGTGTGTCTATTGGGGTCAGTCGTAAATTAATTTTCGACCACAATATGGTGTTGTTAACGCAAATTTCCGAATAATATAACACAAAATTGTATCAAAACAAAATTTCAATTTGGAATACAATAGAAAGATAATTAATTAATTGTAACATGTTTTATAGGCTGTATAATACAATGGATACTTAATATACCAGAGGAATTCTAGGACGAGTTCTAAAGTAGACTGGTTTCTTTGAACACGAATAATAGAGGTTAAGCAATCTTTATTATCCTTTATTAAAATGGGTGATGTTCAGCGACTGATGGGATCTTGTAAATTCTGATAAATAATAATAACAGGATAACAATAATAATAATTAAAGAGATTTAGAATTTTCTTTAGTGGTTTTAATAACTTAGACCCATGTAACCTTAAGTCGATCGCTATTACAAAGTATATTAAAGTATATACTACCTATCTGCTTAGGTCTAGAATCTTCTCCGCTAGCATCTAAATAGATTAAAGTGGAATTGTAGGCGTGACTCATGTCTTAATTTGAAGTGTATATTTTATGTTACACCGATGTTATGTCAGAGGGATCAACAGGAGCGTAAAAAACGTGGCATGTGGTAGCGGTGGTGTCATCGCACCATGTTAGTGGTGTTTTTGTGTGGTCAGTGCAGACGCGGGTGGGGCGCGTGGGAGGATCAATGGGAGCCTTTGTCTACAACGTAGATAATGATGTATGGGCTGGTAACTTGTCATCATCATAATCATTATTTGTACGGATGTTAATTGTCGGTAACAAATGGCCCCAATGATCAGAGGTAGTGCCACGCTGCAAGCATGCATGCTACCAAATCGGGCCTGTACGTCCGGGAAGGTACCTCTCGCTTACACGATATCAGGAGGGCAACGCATCTGTACAACCTCTATGATGATGCGGATGTCTATGGGCGTCGGTAGTCATGAATACGGCTCCGACTTCTCGTTTGGCCCCTTATCCTACTAGTCCTACTAATATTATAAAGGCGAAAGTTTGTGAGAATGTTTGTTACTCTTTCACACAAAAACTACTGAACGGATTTTCATGAAACTTTACAGTAATATAGCTTTCATA
>LUGF01057790.1:112473-129274 GCA_001625245.1 Calycopis cecrops | reverse complement strand
CGAAATCACGATTTTTTATTTGCGAAATTTACGTACCCCTATATATAATATAATATAGATGGCGCTGATATTATATATTATTATATCTTGAGAACCGAGCTTTTCTCGAACCTGGGAACCTTGATAAATCGATTCCTTGAGCCGAAAAACCCCTAATCTGTAACTTTCATGAAAATCGTTGGAGCCGTTTCCGAGATCCTGATTACACATATATATATATAAATATACAAGAATTGCTCGTTTAAAGATATTAGATCTGTCAAGTCCATGGTTTTCAAATTGTCCTAAAATATAAACAAAACCTCCCTTTTACAGGAAATCACCGATTTTTCGTCACTTATCACTTGACGATACAATAACATTTAAATATACGAGGTTGATAAAAGCGAGAGCCATTAAATTAAATCACATATATAATTAGTGCCTATAGTCAATCTGAAACTATTAAAAAAAGTTTACGACAAGTATACGAAAATACTTATTTCAAACAATGACTACGGCGGACTAAGGGCGGCCGGGTGCTCGATCAGCTGATGATATAGCATGTACGACGTGAGAAAAAAACTTTAAAAAATTCCTGTGGCTAAACTATTGCTCCGATTGATCTGATCTTTGTTGTTGTACCCTGGAAATGATACACTAAATATGAAGTTTAATTTTATGCCTCTGCTCGATTTTATCAACCTTGTATAATGCAACATTACATTTTAATTTAACATTTAATCACTTTTGATTTTTTAATAATTTATTTATATCAAAATTAAAGTTACAGATAAAATCAAAACTTTGAATTCGACATTTTGGCACCTTTTTAGGAGCCTAGGAATGTGAGTGAAATATTTTGAAAAAGGGATGTGCAGAATGAAGGAAAATAATATTAATGATAAGGGTAAATACATTGTGCAGGAGTAAGAATTTAAGACGAAAAAAAAAATATATATTTTGTTTTTTCGTCAAAAGTTACATACATTTTCCTGTAAAGGTGGCTTATACGAAAAGGCAAGGTGTATTTGGTCAAAGAACATACGTAACGTAAGCAATAGTGACTGACCTCCTTCTCTGCCTCCTTGAGCTCCGCCTCCTTGGCCTTGACCCGCTGCACGAACATCTGGCGCATCTCGTCCTCCTTCTGGTCCAGCTCGGCGATGTGCGCACTGCGCTTCTGCTCGTACGTCTGTTGGAACGACACCTGCGCACCATAATAAAAAAAATTAAATATATTTTAATATTACAGATACAGAAATAATAAATAAAAAGGCAAAGGGCAGTTATAAGGCCGATGGAAGTGAAAACATCAACACAACAACTATCAATCATTAATAACCTGCATTTAGTAGACTTTAGACTGCAAATCTTGCAGGCGCGTTCCTGACAAGGACGAAGTTATTTTTTTCGTGATGAATAATTGTAAGTCGTATAATTGCAAAATGCCGAGATGGCAGGTTCCAGTTTTGTGGAGCGCAGTAAAAATAGTGTCGAAAATGTAGTTGTCCATTTAAAGACAGAAATAGTTAATGGTGAGTATGAACATAGGAATTTTGTAAATATATCCTGATTTCAGAAGAAGAAATTCCGTTGCTGATATTTAACGGAACTCCTCGGAACACTGCTTTTTTATAAATCCGGAAACTCAGTTATATAAAGTCAGTGGTCGGTACTGACCGGCTTGTTATCGGCGTCCACGTCGGTGAACCCCATCTGCTGCAGGCGGCGGCGGCGGTACAGTTCGTAGTGGCGCGCGTGCGTCTTCTCGCGCAGGTCCTCCATGTTGGTGCGGATCAACATCTCGCGCAGCTTCACGAAGTCGCAGTGGGACTCATTTTCCACTGTAATATTTTATTGCAATTCATCAAATAGCTATTTTTTCTTTCCTTTTTTGGACTTGAGTTCATGCTATGGAAGCGAAGAGAAGTCCAATACAGATTTACAGATTTGGGGTCAAGATGGTGACACAAAATCTCCTATAGATGGGACAGACACATTATTACGGTTCCGGTTAAAATAGCTAATGTCGCTATTATTATCATAGCAGAAGAGACTGCGTGGTCCCGTCTCTGACGGCACGGATGATCGCACGTTAGCTGAAATGCCCGCGGCGCTAAGGTGAATGTAGGTAATGGCTAGGCTAAGAGCTTTATGGGGTAAAGTGGCACTCACCCTGCACGGTGCCCCACGGATACTGGCGCGCGCGCACGGTCTTGTTGCCGATCTTGACGAAGTCGGTGCTGCCCACCACCGCGAAGGGGATGTGGCCGTTCATGCCGGAGTTCACCTCCGACACGGACTCGTCGTCCACCGGGAACTGGTAGATCTCCACGCCGTTCGCCTGCAGCTCTTGCATTATTTTCGACTGAAATTTTAATATTACATTTAGTAAGACTTAGTGTCACGCATAGGGGAGGCCTACGTCCAGCAGTGGGCGTCCTCCGGTTGTTGTTGATGATGATGACGATGATTAGGGAGCAAACGAGCAATTGGAGCCTTTTTATAGGCGTATCAGCACTTATAGACACCTGCATAATTCTTACGTACATGCGTTGCCCTCCTATCCTTCCCTCTCTTAAGGACCTTTCTCTGGCCTCATTTAACTACCAGATACCTACCAATCAAATAATTTTAAACCACAGCACAGAGTTTATTCTCCATGGATGTGAAAGCGCTCACCTTAAATTTCTGCAGCTCAGTCTTGGATATGGTGTCAGCCTTGGCAATGATAGGGATAATGTTCACTTTGGTGTCTAACTTCTTCATGCACACCAGATCAATGGACTTCAGTCCATGTCCTGTAACATGCGACATTACACTTATAGAACGTAAACATAAAATAGAATGGGCTGTACTTATGTGGTATCGAATATCTGCTTTATTTCTCGTATGTAATGTGGTAACATGTAATATATGTAGTTCGCAGAAAGTATAAAGTACTTTCCTCGCTTTACAAACGTATCATGTGAGCGTGAGGTATTTCCCCCGTCGTGATGGCTCAATTCCGCTGAGATGCAGCATGGCATAGCATACTGAGGTATTCCTCTTACTAACTTATCAGAATAACAAAAAATGGGGGTTCCTCCTTCGTAGGTAATTGCTAGTAGTGGTAGAACAATATTATTTGAACGTTTTAATTCGATTTTAATATATTTTCATTTCATCATAGGGGGGCCTACAGAATGTCTATTTAATCAATTAGTCGCCAATTACACATTATGGCGAAACGAGGACATTGGTTAAAGCGAGTGACCTACTGCACAGAATGTACGGCGGCGTGTTTTCATTGCAGCGGACGTCGCGTGCGTCAACTATACCAAAATATTTTGAAATATTAGTAGTACGCGCTATATATCGAGACTAAGACTTAAAACGACTAAAATAGCTTGTGTCAAAAAAAATTGCTAAATTTTATAGTATAAGGGGGCGTAATAGATAGCTTAGATTTTATGTTTATAGTCGTCGAATCCCTGACTACACCTATAAACATTCGAAATGAAGTTGTGTGTGTGAAGAGATCTCTCTCTCATTAGCGAGATATGGCTCGTGCCTGGTTCGGTTGAAATCCAGCAATATCATTCTAGCTCATTTAAAAAAAAAAACAAAAAATGTGCTTACGTGATTTAGAATGTAATGAAAAGTTAAAAGAAAAACCAAAGAAAAACACCGGCCTAGTGCGAGTCGAACTCGCACACCGAGGGTTCCGTACCGACGAAAGGTACATATAAGGTGTCTGCGATTACCAGGATATAAAATAACTTGGTTTTTTCATAGCATTTGTATGAATGTCAAAGTTCTATTTGCGTTTTTTGAAAACGTATTATTTATAAAAAAAAACAATAATTATTATATCTCGCTCAAACCTATTTTCGTTGCAAGTGTTCATTGAGATCTACAACATTTATATTTTTTATATTTCTCATTTTCCTATTTTCAAAGTTGGAAGCGTCTATCTTTTAAACAATTGATTTTGCCGAAAAATGGTAACCTTAATGTCTTTTTTGAAGCCCTGTTTGAAGCCATAGACAACTCTCACATACAGGTTGGATGAAAAAAAAATGCAGTTCTATGTATGGAATGCCCCCTTTTTATTTTTATTCAATATTCGAATAGCGGTTCACAGAAAACAAACTTTCAACTACGTAAGCCCAATAGTTTTGGAAAAAAATGGCTGTGACATACGGACGGACGGTCAGACAGACAGACAGACAGACATGACGAATCTATTAGAGTTCCGTTTTTTTGCCATTTGGCTACGGAACCCTAATTAACAGAGGATATGACGTGTCGCCAGATGACGTAAGCAGTCGTATTCAAACACGATATCTGCATCCATGGCGCCTCAGAGCAGTCATTACCGATAAATGCATTTCTCAGAATCACCGGAGTAAACTAATAATAAACATGGCTCGTGCATGGAAGATTCCGATCGACATTTTAACAGACTCAAAACTCAACGAAATAACAATTAGGTAATGGGCCTACGTGTAATAATTAATTTCGCATGGAACAAGGTAGCCTATGCAACCATACACACAGTCATCTACTAATGCACGATTTAAACTGTTACCGTTATTATTTATTAACTATCTAACCGGAAAAACGTACAATAGAAGATAAGCAAAGCATTCGCAACGAGTTCAAATTAGAACGTAGTTAATCCTGACACTGTGTAAAAAAATAGAATCGGCAAATCAGAGACAACCTAGTTCGAATAAGAGCAAATTTAAAACCCCAGCGTAAAATTGAAATCAGAATTTAACTTCGTATAATGTGCGCTCGTATTTTATATTCCAATCACTATTTATGCGGCACGTCGATAAAACGAGGCGACAAAAACAAACGAAGGAGCAATAAGGAATACAGTTAACTCTCTCTCCAACATAGCGACCAGCATATCGTGTCATACGCGTGGTGAATACAACACCTTTGTGTCAAGGACACTGTGGGTCACCATGTCACCTACTACGTTGGAAAGTAATAACAATCAGTTTATAGGTACTACTGATAATATGGATTAAATGGCAAAATAATCACTTTACTCTCTGCAGGATATGTACACTTTATTTATTTATTTATTAGGCATGAGTGTTTACTCATTATTAGAATTCGATGGACCCATCCATTGATGCATTAGAATATGCGTTATAATTTGTAGATTGGAGCCAATATATCTTCAAGCTACTTAATAACAAAACTATTATAATTGTATTATCACCATCACTATAAAAGGCTGGACGGAGTTTGTAAAAGGTCTATATTCAATTAGCAAACTGATTATAAACAGCTTGCATTCCTCACCTACTACTCGAGAGATTGTCTTCTCACTATCGCATTACGACTCTCACTAGTACTTTATTTTCAACAAAGACACATTGTCAAATAATCACTATGTACATATTTAATTTCAATAGACTATAAATATCGTCTTAATAGAAATTAACTATTCCATTTTAAAATATTCTATATTTTCCGTATTATGTTTGTATCAAATTATTGCTTTTAATATTGTTTATAGTGGCAGAGTTGCAGTTTCTACAATGACAAGAGAAATTAGATTAAATACTTACATACTATATTGGTCAAGCCAATAAGTATGTTAATTGGAAATGAAATTACAAATGCAAGTTACATTCCAGCCTGTATCAACAGCACTTGTTGTTATTTGCATAATGTGCTCAATGCAAACAATTTGTGATATAATATTTACTGTTGTGTCTAAAGTTTATGCTCATTTCAAAAAAACATAATATTACCTAATTTAAGTAAGGATCTTAAATTAACAAATCAATTTTTTAAACATCTATTAGTACTTTAAGAAAGAACTAGAATGGATAGTAGTTGCGCCCCGCCGCTTCTCCAGCTTAGGTTTCGATCCCATGGAGATATCAGGATAAAAAGTAAATATATTTTACGACCTACGAAATACAAACAGAAAAATATTGCTCAAGCCGTTTTGGAGGAGACTAAAAACAAACACAAATATAAAACATTATATTATACAATATTTTTTTTTATATGAGTCTTGGATGGCATTAGAAAATAAATTACATTACTGGAAAAGCCACACAACAAAGAACTTGTTTGTAATAGGTTACATCATATAGCATAATATAATGTTTGTTGTATAACAGCAAATTTATTACTGCACAAACTTAAGTAAGTTAGTAGTAGCTTAGTAGTAACATAGTAGTCTAAGGGTTGTTTTGACAATTTCTATTAAAATGTGAAATAGTTATTAATAAATAGCACCACATAAATACTTCTTATTACATACTTCGAGCCAGAACATGTGAATTCAAAATGAATAGCCAGCCTCTGTTTGCCAGCGAGCTTCCTAATATTATGCTAACCAGGATTTTGATTTGAATCTGTGAAATCTGCTTTTGACTTGCAATTTATTCCAAAAAAAGTTTAAAAATAAAAACTCATCAACTCCACCAAAATTACTTTCCAATGGTAGTGACATGCTCGACACCATAATAAACTTGCACTTTCAGATACTTACCTACATGAAATATTTAAAAAAAAATAGAATTACAAAACATATAACTTTGAGATAAGTAAATGTTTTATGATCATCATAAAACAAATTCAAAGCAAAGTTAAAATAATATAAATTCCCAAATTTCGGATTTTTCCTTGACTTTTTTTATAGTAGTCTTTATAGTATGAGCAGCCGGAACCATTTGTAACTACTTAGTCGTAATAAAAACGAAATTAGCAAATAGTGCGTTAATAAGTACCGATAGACATCCTCAATTTCTACACAGTTGCGTTGCCCTCCTTTCCACCTCCCCTCATATAAGGCTTTGTTTTTTTTAAGCATGGAACCTTAAAAAGTGTTTAAAATAAATTTAGTTAAAGCACTTACCAGTAGGACAGATAAAGTACAGACACACGTGAAGTCTGCTGTCATGGTATTGTGGCAAGGCGCGTTTGATCTTTAATTCTTCTTGAAGAAAAGCCTCAAATTGTGCATCAATGTAATCTACAACTGCTTTGAAACTGTCTTCCTTGTTCACTTGATCCCCATAACCGATAGTGTCACATATAGTAAGCTAAAATAACAATTTAGATTTTAGAAGCTGTTGTGTATCAATATTGTATTATATAAGAAATCCATTTAAAATTGCAACTGTAATGATGTAACAGATATATTATATTAAGGATTTGCTATTTATTTTTCAATGCTAATTCATGAGTTCGTCCAGTGTGATGTCATACAATAGAACATTTTAAATTATAACAGTACATATAAAAAAAAATCTAAACAGATTAGAGATTAAAATTGAAATTTTAACTTATTATTTTTTTAATTTTATAACATGTTAATAAAAAAAAATATTTCAGTATACTGCTCCCACATTAACATCTGAATTCATTGCAAATGTGAATCCTCTTAATCCTCTTTTCCTCTTGTTTATGTAACTAGTCTAGTCATAAATTCTGTTACTGGCTGTTTACATACATTAAAAAAATATTATTTTGAATTTCGAACATTAGCTTCTATGATAAAAAAATTGAATTCTTTCCCACCATTATTGTATATTTTTTGTTAGGAAAATGTTACCTCCACCTGGTCTGTTTTGAAAATGGCCTGGGGCACTAAAGAGTATATAGGACTGCTGTAATTGTACTATGCAAAGTAGGCAAGGAGCCAGCCGACATTTTTGATAGATTGAAAAAGCTAGCTAGTTTATGTATTGTACCATTCAAAGGTACACTGAAACTATGTCTGTTGATGACCGTAAGAGATCCGGTCGACCGAGAAACTAAGTCTTTACTGATGAAAAAATTTCACAATCGAGGTGCACTACGACAAACAAAATGATCCAGTATCAGACAGCTCTAAAGAAGCTTCAGCGGTAGTGGCCAAAGTTCAGCGAGGCCATCAATCAGCATAAGTCTTAATTTGGTGGAGCGTCCCCTACCAAGGAGTTACAAAAATTGGTGCAGAATTTTGGTTTATGATGAAAAAGAGTGAAAACTTCAGCCAAAGTGTATCAAGATACCATGTTAGAAGCAGTGGACCTTGTGTGGACATTCCAATAGAATTCAACCCGGGGTCATAAGGTGCATTCTACCCCAATTTAGCTCGAGTAATATGTCCAGATTTTATAAAGACTGATGATTGGACTTTGGCTAGTCCAGACTTAAACCCCTTGTACTATAAATTGTGGTCTGTGCTTGAGGATATGGCCTGCTCTAAGCATCACCCAAATATTAAGTCGCTCAAGAAATCTTTGAAGTCAGCAGTGACCAAGTTTCCATTGGAAACTATATGCAAGTCCACTAACGAATGGCCCAACCGTTTAAAAAGATGCACTAAAGGTAAGGGTGGAATGACAGGGCACTTTGAGTAACTAGTTTAGCATGTTGACATATTATATTTTTCACTCTACATAATCACATAAAACTTTAAAATAAAATATTTTTTTTAGAAATTAATGTATATTTTCTTCTGTATCAGAACTTGTTGCTAGACTCGGTAGAATGAGCACATGTTATGGTACACTTTGCAGACAAAATAACACTTCAAGTTGTCAGTGTATACTAAATATCGAAAATTGTGTATTTTACTGTGTACGGAAATAAATAAATAAAATTATGCGTTTGTGCTAATAATATGTGTAAATATAATGAATAGTTAGAAAATATACATAAACTTGTATACATATAAATAGTATCATACCTTTAATCTCACACTGCTTTCCTGAAGTTCATAAGTGTGCGCCTTTAGTTTCACAGTTGGCAAATTATGTGGACTCGGGACTGACTCAAAATTAGTATTGAACAGTGAATCCATAAGAGTAGACTTTCCAAGTCCTGTTTCACCTGTTTTATAAAAAATATATTTTAAATAATAATCTATGAAAAAATAAAAGTAATGTGATAAATGTGAAAGTTGTTATTATTATTATTATTAATCTTTCATGCAAAAACCACTTACAGGATTTGGTTAAAATTTTGCACAAACTTTGTAAATTACAATCTGAATGAATATAAAAATACCTTTGGTCTTGAATTAAATGGTTCCTTAGGGCAGATTTAACATTGAGTACAGCCTGTAGTGCCTCAAATAATATTCTTTTAAAGTTATGGTTACAATTTTACTTTCATGATATTCCTTCCTATTTGTTTAACATGACATAATGGATAATGAGGTATACAAGATACATTGCCAATTAGAGTCGAAACATTTAAGGAAAATATAAACTGTAATCAGTTGTCATTTTCTGTATGATAGTGAATAAATAGAATGTATTCATAGGAAATAATAATAGAATGTATTCATAGGAAATAATGCATTGAATTATTCAAAAACTTCTAATTTTGATTTATCATCATCAGAAATAGATTAATTTAATGGAATAGCTTCCCAAGTTTATTTTACGGTGTCGAACATCAGTTTGAGATATGCGAGTGTATGACTGTGTGGGTGATTAAGACAATGAATCATAACTTACCAATGCAGAGTATGTTGAAAACAAATCCGTTCTGGACACTTTTATTCACCAACTGGTCTGGAAGACTGTCGAAACCGACATGGCCCGACAGTTTTAGTGTGCGCATAGCTGCTTCAATCTAAACCAGTGAAAACTTTGGTTTAATGCCATCAATACATAATTTGAAAGCAATAAAGTTAGTTCCCTAGAATTGCTAATGGCTACTCACATTCATTATAATAATTCAGTAACAGTTTAATATGGTTTATAAACAAAACAAAAAAAATGCTATTAGGAACGCCCAAGTAGGGCAATAATTATGGATGTGCAATTCGCATTTAATGGTAATTTTAAAGCAGCGGTTCGATTAATTTCACTTGTATATTGAATGTAAGTTGGTAATTATTAAGTGTATAATCTCTAAATAATCTATTAAACTTACTTTAGCAGGCTCAGTATCAATCGCCGCCATGTTTTGAAAAAAGCTGAAATTGAACTGATTTTAATATTCTGAAGTTATGAGCAACTGAACTCTGACGTCTGACAGCTTTATATGACAGTTGACGCAGTTGACAGAATACACCATTCACATTCGTAGACAGAGAATACAATCTCTGTCTACGTTCACATTTCACAGCTTCATACAGCAAGTACGACAACTTCGATGAACTATAATATTATTACCTATAAAAAGCCATGTTAATTATTTAAAATTTTCTATAGTTGTATTTTGTGGTTAGACTAATAACTTGCAAAATATGTGAATATTTAATTTCATAATATTTTTATTACGAAATATGACTTAAACTATTAACTCCTAAACTAAGTAATACATCGCTAGTCTTTCAAGTTAAATGAAAATTGTTAACTGCATACTATTTAATAGAGTTTAAAAAAAACATATATTTATGGCAATCTATATCACTATATAGAATTCGCTTTCAATAAATAATAATTATAAAATAAAAATTAAGGACTCATTATTGTTAAGTTGGTTATACTTTCTTGGGTTATCAGTTGAAAATTATCAGCTTACATGAAGGGAATAAGAAACAAACTGGGAAAAATATTATAATATATTTCTTAGAAGAGCAATCAACTCTTTATTGTGCAGTATAGTCAAATTCAGTCACTGTGAACGTGACAATATTTCTTTTTTGTTTTTTTTGTAGACATTCCACGTAGATCTATCAGACAGTATTTAGGAGTATTATTTTGTCACTTGCGCTATGTAAGATCACACACGATAGTTTTAGCAAAGGTTGCATCACAATTTAGCGACTGCTCCGATGCTCGATAGGTAAGGCTGTGTCCTGGTCTGCTTATGACTGTCGTCGTGAACAGCTATGCAATTCACAAAGACTGGTTAGACGCTTTAAACGCTTAAGACGCTTTTGACGCTGCCGTTCAGGCCGCAGCCTAACACTCGCTTTGCGACTAAATCGCTGCGGTCCGCATTTTAAAGTGAGCGCTGGAGAACGTCTCGTCGCTCGTCTAAATTGCCGCTCGCCGCTGCTAAAAATATTATGTGTGTTATCGCCGTAAATAATAAAATAACAAAACATATGATTAAAATTTTGGCCATAAGTTACGTATAACATGGCAAATAAATATGGTCAAACTGCGCACATACACAACTGCTAATTATTGTTTTTCAGACTAAGTTGACCTATTCGCATCAAAGATATGCATACACATAAACCATAATATATTAAAGAACAGTTATTTAAACAATTTAAATATTATGTTGAGTACATTTGTGAGTAAAACTAGCTAAGTGCGAGTCGTACTCGAACACCGACTGTACCATTTCAAGGTGCGAGCAATACAATTTATTGCTTTTAACATTTATGTTTTCTGGCACTTACACACATTCTTCCTTTACACATTAATATTAGCTTCATATTTTTTTTTTATTAGTGATAAATTTTATAATTCAGAATTCAAGATATTGAAATCGATTTCAGACATTTTGTTTAGTAGACAATACAATATTAAGTGTGTTATTTTTATGACAATAAACACCAAAACAAAAAAAAAATAATATAGTCAAAGAATAAGGAACAAAATTAATGTTAAGTATTTATTAGTAACTTCATTATTACAAAACTTTCAAATAATACAATTGTTTCAATCATTTTTGTTTAGTTGTTAAAATGAACACTAACTTTATTTCAATAAAAGTTGTTAAAATATAATCATCAAGTAATCTTTAATGATAATGTACAGGTAAACTTTAAAGAAATATTATTATGATATATTAAGCTGATTTTTTCCCTAAAGTGTATCGATTGGTCGGGTAAATTACGTGTTGATTTTAATGGCAACTCCGGTTCAATCCAAAATGGCAGAACGCGACATCGGTGTGTTATCATGTGAGTCAAGAAAATAATGTTTTCTTGAATTTTCGTCGCGTGTGTTTTGGAAATTTGTGTATCAGTGCATTGTGACAAAGTGAACCATGGCGGACCTTACATCTCCGCCTTTTTGTGACATTAAAAGACCTGAAGAAGTAGTTAGAATGACGACTAACGATAGTCTGAAATTTGCAGTTCTTATCGGGTTGATTGAAGTTGGACAGGTAACCAACCGAGAGGTGGTGAACACCGTTTTACACCTGGTAAGTGAGTGCGACACGAGTTTTTTATTCCTAGAATTTTACCTATGTAAATATACTTCATTTTAAGTTCGATAAATCAAAATATACATTGTAACGTCAAATATCATATCAGATATCCCCACTGTACAATGTAATTATTATTGCTTTATTATGTTTTTTAGAATGACTAGAAGTTATTAAATGAAATGTCGTATCTATTTTGATTGTTTTTATCGATCGCTTGCTTTGAATAGTAGGATCGCGGCGACCTCGCTAGTCGCTACTACGAGCGGCCGGCAAGAGCCTGTTTGTTTTGATATTGCATTCGCGTACAACACTTCGTAATTTTTAGAATTCACCAATTAACTGCAGAATATGAGAAATGTATTCTATATTTTAGACAGCGCTTTTTTGTTCTAATATTATAAATGCGAAAGCTTGTTAATATATTATTATTCTTTTACGAAAAAAACTACTAAACGGATTTGGATGAAATATGGCACATAGATTACAACTGGATTTCGTTAATAAAATTTGTTTAAAAAAGACGTAAAAAGAGAAAAGATTTGGATTTATTTAACGCTAGAGAAACCGCGAGACATTTCAAGGGTTATTAATTAATGTAATAATTTCATAACGTAATAGTTGTAACAGAACTACGTACTTCGTGGAATCATGTCTAGGTTTTTTTCTAATAGGTATATTTTAAGTACATACCTAGTTAAACATATGTTAAAGTGAAATTCGCATAAATACTTAAGTAGTAGTAGTAGTTGGTCAATTGAAAAATTATAATCATAATTTAGGTATCATCTGCCAATAGTACATAAATCTCTACACTAATAAGTAATTTATTTACCTTACGTATATCAAATATGTCAATAGCTACACCTCGTTTGTAAACATACGTGATATAAAATAAGCGATTTGCTTCGGTGTACAATTAGATTAAGTTGTACGTAGGTTTCTCATTCTTCCGAGACCATTTAACATTTACGGCAATTCGACGTACTTCGTATACATTTTGCCAAGTGGCATAATTTATTTTTCATAATTTGGCTTGCCTTTGACCACTGTTTCACTTGATAAATTATGATGGACGCGGTCCACGATACCCATTGTCCCCCGTTTTGGACCTCTCCTTGAATCAAATGTTTACGTTAGCGCCGAGGCCATTTTAGATAGGTATTCCCATTCCCTCTGGCCATAATTATGGTAGAGAATTTAGCTATTACAAATTCTCATTGAGATGCATCTCTCTTATCTGCAGGAGAGAGAGAGTTCGGTCCCCCTTTCGACCTCAAACTTAGTCTCGTCACTCATAGCAATCCGATGAAGCTGTATTGGGCTTCTATTCGCTTATAAAATTAGTTATAATAAAACTAATATAAGTCTGAAAAAAATATCCTCAAGATTACCGTTTGCCTAGATGTAGGTATCGGTAAAGCAAAGGTATGTGGATAGTGTCGGGACGACGGGCATCGCTTTGAATGAAACATTTCTAAGTAAAATAAAATGACTCCACGCTTAGGAGTCAGACGTTTTACCTTTATACAAGTACACACTACAAAGTTTAAAGTCTTTAACAAAGGTGTTGTTGAAAGCATTTTCCGAGTTTCTTTGATGGATAAGATCTTGGACGAAATTACGCGTTACAGTAAATCTAAACTTAGTGTGAAGAATTTTAAGTACGCTGTATCAATTAATTTTTAAACTAAATGCTGGTAAACCATCGTGTAGGTATGTGGTACGACATCTCCTCGCTCATCTGATCGTAGTCAGATAAGTTAGTACTTAGACAGTAGAAGATCATTAAATCGGCCGGATTGGAATTTATCGAATGAACGACGAATGTTAAACCTTAGACCGACCGACATGATTGATGATGATTATAGTATGTATTGTTGTTTATGGAAGTAATATTGTAAAGAAGTAATGCGAGTAAGTAATGCAATTACTTACTTAAGTAAGTAGTGTAAGTTACAAAAACTTGTAAGGAAGGGAGTTGTCTTCGGATACCTATACTGAGATCGTATCATGAAAATTCTTGATCATGATTTCGTGATCATGAAAAACAGAAACACTACATTACGCAAGATGTTCATCACGATCTTAATAATTTCCTACAACAGGCCTCGTAGTTTCTGCTGCGATTTACTGTTATTATATCTAAGTGATTTGTTTATTTTATGGGATCAATGCCCTCTACAAGGGCGTTGTAAGAATACAAATTCTAATTTCAACGTCATTTAGTCACGTTGATATTTATAGTTGATTAAAAGCAGGGCAGAATAGCTGTCCAATTAGAAGTAGATGAAAAAACGTTATATAATAAGAAAAAAGCTATTGCTATTCGAACTGCCGAACCGTTTTTTTACTAAACTAGCTATCGTATAAAAAACACATTGAAATAGATCTATCCATTTGAGAGCTACGATACCACAGCCAGACACACATCGACGTCAAACTTATAACACCCCTTGTGTTATAAGTTTAGATGTGTGTTTTCGGGGGTTAAATAGGTTATTTCCTACGTCATACTAACCGCAATGTACTTACGGATTGCTTTTTATTACAACACGTTCAAAACCTATTCACGGAAATGTGTGAAGTCAAAAAGTTTCCTCCTTAAGTATAGCTTAAATTAAACAAATCCTTATTTAGTAATTAACTAAGCTAATATTGTGACATGTTACATAATATTATGTTATCATCACAGAGGTGGTTCTCTACAGGCGCGAATATCCGCTTACCATTGAGTGGATTCGGGAACTAATGAAAATAGGGGAAAATATAACAGAATAACGGATTGCTTTTAACGGAAACTCGTGGTTGATTTAATGCCGAAAAAATAACTTGCAGAAGGTACAAGCCTTATATTGGAGACTTTTTTTTTTTTATTTTTTTTTTTATACTACGATGGTGGCAAAAAAAGCATACGGCCCACCTGATGGTACGTGGTTACCGTAGCCTATGGACGCTTGCAACACCAGAGGCATCACGTGCGCATCAGACTTAAATAATAATAATATTGAACGAGGTTCGCCGTTCTGGATGACATCCTATTAGGCATTGTTCATCCAGGTATGTATGTATATCCTTTTCGTAAATGCCAATTTCTTAAATTTCTTTTCCCTTTAATCGTGACTAATTTATTATATGTTACGATAATTTATTTAGTTGTATCTAGATTCTAGATTAGATTATCTACGATGACATCAGCACTCTTCAGCTCTCTACACATTTATAGAAGAATATTACAGGTGTAGGCGTACTCCATATATACAATAGGCTTCATTGTCTAGTTTTAAGTCGCGTGTCATCGATTCCCAAGCTTCGTGTCCATTTTAATGACCATGCGTCGCTGCCGTTGGTTTCTATTTTCTACATCACCCACCTGTGAAACCCATGCTGGACTAATTACCTTCATTTTGATATCACTTGTTTAATATTAATTAATATTTCAGGCTAGTTATCATTTGAGTGACTGCATTCCTTCTGGCGTTTATTTGACATTCCATTAGCTACATTTGGTATTTGGTAGCCATTGAGGAGACCGGTAACTATCTCTATGCTGCTTAAAACAAGCGCAATACTCTTTTCACCGTCTGTCAGTCAAAAATTTTGAAAAATTAAAGTTACAGTATACGCATTATATGTATTAGCACATCTAACATATTTGATGAACTCGATTTATTTTCAATAAAATATTTTTTTCTTACACAATATTTATAATTAATCATATTGTCAGCAACAGAAATTAACCTTATATGAAAAAGATCCGCACAGAATATTTGTTCGAATAAATCCATATTCAAATGAAATTCCATATTCAAATCAAATAGGGCGCGCTTCCTGACTTCCTGTGACATACTTCCGTTTGTTTTCACGAATCACTCCACACACTTAAAAAAATAACCGAGATATGTCATCATCAAAAAAGAGATAATAGGTATGTGATGATATGATAATACATGTGGCAGCGGTGCCAATTTAGTTCATAAATTTTACCATAGTTTTAATACAATACTTACGAAATGTGGGAAGTGAAGTATCTTTTAGTACCTACTAGACACGTCTTATGGGGTATCTTTTATTACTCACTACATACGTCCCATAATTACGCACTTATATTTGCGCTCCGTCCGCCGTTTTGCGCGTGTTAAATACAAACATTAAACCCGAACTTTACCGGTATGCGAATAGCTTTTTGAACACTGTTTTTGTATCGAAACATAAATTTAGTGTTACCCTTTGAATCTACTTATAAGTGTTAATAATTATTGTTACAGCCAATAAAGTTTT
Organism: Calycopis cecrops; assembly: GCA_001625245.1. Classification (NCBI taxonomy): domain Eukaryota; kingdom Metazoa; phylum Arthropoda; class Insecta; order Lepidoptera; family Lycaenidae; genus Calycopis; species Calycopis cecrops. The sequence continues at coordinate 112,936 of LUGF01057790.1, read as the reverse complement.
GATTGGCATAAATATAATCTATGTTGCTGTGTAACTATAAAGTAAACGTAGATCAGTGCACCTTACACGTACATAGAAACCTGTCGAAATAAATTCAAACAGATAAAAACATAAACGTAAGTGTTACACAAATAATCTGTAACCGATTGAAAGTGTAATCTTTATTAAAGTGTAAATAATTTCAGCTCATATAACACAGTGTAATATATTATGGTTCACGATTCTCATAGAACACTGCCTCTTTGTAATTAAGATGAAACAATATACCATGTATTAATTAGACTCAGTAACCCTTTAAAGTTTAATATGTAGTTTCAACTTTCAACGTACATGTAGAATGTACAACATGTAAAAACGAGTTAACACTTCCTTAAACCTATATATATATATAACCTATATTGCCGTTGCTTGTTTAAAAACTTCAAGTAATAAGAGCTGTAGGTACTTTTTACGTTTTCTTCTA
>LUGF01057790.1:53187-94609 GCA_001625245.1 Calycopis cecrops | reverse complement strand
TAGTAGTTTATGCAACTGTCATATAAAGAAGGGTATTAAAACACGAGTGTGAATTTTTGAAACGAGCGAAGCTAGTTTCAAAATAGTACCTCACGAGTGTTTTAATACCCGTGTTAAATGCAGCTGCATACACTACTTTATCTTCACTAATGCAATTAATCAATTAATCAAACATTGCGAAACATTAAATTCACGCGTATTGCCCCATTCGTTGTTGGACCGACGACTGTTTGACCGACGCGCGACGGGGCGACGACTGCTTGACCGACGATTTAAAATGTAATGTTCTTTGAAGATATATATTTTTATTAAATACTTTAATTTGATTGCAAAAATTGCGGCGCGTAAATATATACTTTTTATAATTCAATGTTAATAAAATACTAGCTTCAATGTTGAAATATAATTTGAAAAAATCAAAGGACTTTACTTTTAAATTTCTACTAAACAGCAGATTATTCGTTGTCTGTGGCGTTCATTTTTGCTTTCATTTTTTTGTAGAGCTTTGTCTTTTTCTCGCAAATCCTTTGAAAGCTGTCATTGAACCAATGAGAGCGCAGCTGCAGCGCGCGCAGGGCCAATCAGGAGCGAACGCGCGCTGTTAGAATTTTGAAATAAGGCTCTCTCAACACTCTCTCTCTCTCTCTCGCTCTCACACAGTGTTATAATGAGATTTTACGATATCGATTTGGATATTATAATATCATGTCAAATTGCTTAAATTGAGTTTTTTGTTGTCTGAGCTATAACAGTAGTTATTATAAGTCAAGTATTGAAAACATAAGTAGAATGTTACAACATTAGTGTAGATAAAAAAAATTATAACTCAACAGCGTATAATAATAGCGATCAGCTATATTATTTATATAGGTAGTATCATAGAGATATGATATCTATGGGTAGTATATATATTATAGAAAATAAAGAGCGAATTAAATAAGATGCATTGAATTCTATCGCATAATTTTTGCGCTTTGTGCGCAGTGGCGTACATAATTCCTCAGGTTTATATAGATGTTAATGTTACCCGTTTTGTATGCATGACTTGTATTTGCATGTTAGGTATACTTTACGTAATCATACATTTTATGTTTCACGGAATAATGTCGGAGGCATCCTCATGTTGCTCTTAGGTGAAATATATAATAACTTTTTTATGGTGTAGGGGCAAACGAGTAGTCGGAGCCATTTTCATGACTACGGAAGCCCAAAGACTTCCACATAGAGGCTATACAGATGCACTGCCTCCTTTCTCCTCCCACTTCCATGAGCCACCAGATACTTACACACCGTACGAGACTCGACAGCACAACTGTCACTTTACGCCCCAATCGTGCCAATCCAATTCAGCGTCATGCATGCATGCAGCGTGGCACTACCTCTTATATTTCTATTCACTAGCCGGTGGCCCATGGAAGGATGAGGAGTATGGAGGGAAACGCGTCTGTGGATATGCGGATGTCTATGGGCTTCGATAGTAATGAAATTTACTCCGACTACTCGTTTGTCCCCTTATACTATTAAAAAAAAAAAGAATAGAACCGGGCACATCTCAAAGTTCAATAATGTACCACAATTGACAATAAAAGCATTCCAATGGTTATATATTTTGCTATTATAAGCCTGGTATTATTATAATAGTCTTCATTTATATTAATTGCATTTGATTATAATACGATTATGCATGAATTGTGCAAATTAATCACTCAAACAGCAATATTGCTTAATGCGATGTTAATTATTATGCGTGTAACTTGTTATTTGTAGCTCCATAAAGCGCTTACGGCATTGTGATGCCGTACTGTGAATATATTTTACTTTAGAATTACAGGTAGGATTTTGCTCATTTTGTGTTTGGATTGGAGTGATCCATGATTAGTGATGACACTCGAGTTACTCGAGTCAGTTTGTCAAACTCGTACTCGAGCGAAAAAAAAACCTACTCGTCACTCGAGTGACATTTTTACTCGAGTGACTTTTTTACACGAGTGACTTTTTTACTCGACTGACATTTTCACTCGAGTTACTTTTTTACTCGAGTATAACTCGAGTGAAGGAACAATCTTACTCGAGTGACTCGAGTCGCTAATTCCTACTCGAGTCGCATCACTATCTATGATTAACTGTTATGTTTGACTTGTTGATAAAGTTGTATACTCGTGGCCCATGGACGAGGGACAAGGAAGGACGGCAACACATCTGTATAGTCTTCATGCGGATGTCCATGGCTTCGAAGTCACGAAAGTGACTCCGTCTGCTCGCTTGCCTTCCTATACTATAAAAAAACATGTGGCATGAAAAAATATGAGAGTTGAGCACGACACGAGCGTAACACTTTACCTCGTTTACGTCGCTTACGTTTCATGTGCACCTTTTTGTTGTGCCAATCATGTTGGGAGTAAACTAAGGGTCAACCACTTTGGGTCAATTCACACCAAAAGCGCGGCGAAGCGCAGCGAAGCGAAGCGCAGTTTATGTGTCATATGAATTTCAACTTTATAATAATTGCTATAATACCTATTATCGCATGAGAAACTCGAACGAGTCGCGCGGATTCCCGCGACTGCGCGAGGATTCGCTGGAATCCGCTCGGAAGTCGCGAGAATTCGATAATAAGTACTACTGTAATGAAAATAAAGTTTAAATTTACATGACACTGAAAGTGCGCTCCGTTTCGCTGCGCTTCGCCGCGCTTTTGGTGTGAATTGAGCCTAATAGCGTTCACATTCGTAGTATTCTTTTTGTTCATATATGGCTTTCATTAATAAAATAATATCAAGTATATAAATAAACATTATGTAAATTCTTTGCTTGTTACGCTGCCCAATCATTAGGTAACTACTTATTATTATTATTTAAAAAAAAGGGAAATTGTATAATTATATCGAAACAAGAATTTTTAAGTTTTTCTTTGCTTGTTAATTTAAATTGCCAATTAAATTACATTATAAACATTGAAAACATAATATCTTGAAAATTTGTAATAAGACAAGGCATAGTAACTGTAATAATTCACGGCAATGGTTATAGCTGATGCGTTAAATAGGCACAAAGGTCGCCTGAGTCACTTGAATATGTAATTGATATTGTTGCAGTTTACGAAGTGAGTATGTCTCGAGTTCAGTCTGAATATGTAAATATTGGTCTATTGATATGCAAATTCAATTAGCTAAGGTGAGGGTAGTGAGTTAAATTGGATTAAGTGTGGCGGAGGCAATGACTTAATGTTTTATGCATTTAGTTGTAGATGTTACGATACAATAGGATCCTTCACACCAATAGTATGTTGTTCGTCATATTACTTAATAGAAACTCTACATAATCATACTACTACACTCAACATCTTCTTTCTACCTTAAGGCGAAATGAGTTTCAAATTTGTCGGTCCGTGCTCACTCACTTATAATAAAAAAAAAAAAAAATTCAACACTAGCTGGTGCCTGCGACTTCGTTCGCTTAGCGTAGTAATATTATAATCAAAGTGATTTGTTATTGATTGCTTGCACTTTGCCGAATTTTTTTTCCCGTAGGAATAAGGGATTTTACCGCAGTAAAAAGTGTTTTTGATGTTGACCAGGCTTAGTATATATACACCACAAAAAATTTCATTCGAATCCGTCCAGTAGTTTTGGAGATTATCCGGGACAAATAGACAAACGGACAAACATACAGACAAAAAAATAAAAAAAAAACCATTGAAAAGTGTTCTAATACTATTTTAACATCGCCCCCAATTAATTTTTCGTAAATGTATTCAATGTATAGACACACGTATTTTACTGTTTTATTATATGTATAGATTTGACCTTCGAAAATCACTATTTATCATATTTTTTGTGTGATTATTGTTTACAAAATACTGAATTTGACTGTATTTATCAAAATACGATTAAAGAAATTTTCCTCGAATAGGAAAAATTAAAAATCATGAAAAAACACTAACTTTTAAGTTCCAGTCGTAAGATATTTCCACAAATAAAATATGTTTCTGTTCCCAATAAGCTATCAAACACTTTTATGAACTCAGTTTTTTATAAAAGTGGTATGGTTACTTTTATAAAATAAATTAAACTAAATATTCTCTCTGTTTTTCGAGAGTCCGAGAAAACCAGCTAGACAGTTCGCAATGTCGCCTAGACTACATTATCCGATCTAACCTTTATAATCGCTAAGCTCATAAAAACACGAGTAAGCTTAGTGGCTCGCATATACAATAGTAAAAATCAATACCCCGAGCCTTTATGTACATGAACTTATTTGCCCGATGTATACATGAGAAAATTTTATATCAAACCCGTGAAATTAACAGTTTTTCAGCTAATCTGAACTTCTCTTGTGATAGAGTTAATATTAAACAGAAAGTAGGACGAAAACCTATTTAGCATTTAGTTATGGCGTCCTTTAAGTGTAGTCGGTTACTTCGCTCGAATGTCATTATCGCGGGTCGTACCCATAAATTTCTTACGTCACGTGAAAGTCATTAATACTGTCGTAACACTCCAGCTACGTTAATCTACCGATGCTTGAAATACCCCTAGAAACTAACGAAGTTCAAGTTATATATGGCCATTACGACAAGAAATAGAAGACTTAGTTTTTTAATTAACTATTCTTGGAGTATAGGTTCTGAAAAACTACAAAATTCCATTAAAAGTCCCGGTTAGAAGTAATTAATATGTCACCAACTAAGTGACAACTGTGCTGTCGCGTTTCGTGAGGTGTGTAAGTAGCCGGTGGCCCGTGCCGTGTGGAGGAGGAAGGAGGACAAGACGGGTGTCGACAGGCGTCAGTAGTTATGAAACTGGCGTTTGCTCGTTGCCCTATAAAAAAAGTAACAAAAATGTATCGAATTTCCTTACCACGTATTGTAAATGGTGCGTGAGGATTTATGATACAGATAACCGAATAATCGCGCAAAGGGCGTTTGGATGGGTCTAGGGGAGTGTTGAAATCGATTTCAAAAAGGGAAGGTTAAGACACTTGTAATCTTGGCGGACTAAAGAAATTAAATCTTTTAGGGCTGCAGTAAAATGTAAAAATTATTTCACGAACGATACTGAAATTGCGTTTTTAGAAATATATAAAAATGGATGCATTCTTTACCGATGACGATACATGAGCCATATTGAAATCGCGCGCCATACAAATCCATTTAAAATGTTACGATTTAGAAACCGTCTTTGTTTTGTCGCTCCTGTAAGAATATTCACAACAGTATCGATAGTCTAAACAAGCCTATGATACTGAATATCATTGAATAATATAATAGGATTGTGATATTTAACATTCATGATAATATTCTTTGTTTACGAAAGGAAACAGGCAATAGAATGTCTATGCAGGCATCGGGCTAACATAACCTTTTCTAGGTGTGAAGTGCTTCAGAAAGGTGGTGAGAGATCTAATTTTTTTGCAATGCTTCTGTATTGTATTCACTAATTAATTATATGCCAAATTAAGTTTTTTTGTCGTCTTCATCAGAAAAACGTTCTTTGTGTATATACTAAAACTAGCTGGTGCCCGCGACTTCGTTCGCTTAGCATAGTTCTCTTATAATCAAAGTGATTTGTTATTTTTTGCTTGCAGTATGCCGAAATTCTAAAATCAAATCTAAAATACTTTAAATTATTTAACCAGGGTTAAACAGTTCAAAGTATTTCGTTATACAAGGTTGATAAAAGCGAGAGGCATTAAATGAAACCACATATTTAGTGTATAATTTTCAGGCTACACAACTATAAACAGATCAATCAGAGCAATAGTTTCACATGAATTTTTTAAAGTTTTTTCTCAATTCGTACACGTTGTACCGCAGCTGATCGCCGATTATGGCCGCTCGGGTTATTCACCGCGTGCTCGTTGTAGCTGCCCGGTACAAAGAGTGATAACATTTTTTCGTTATTTAATTTGTTTGTAAAAAAAATTTTCGTATACTTGTCGTAAACTTTTTTTCAATAGTTTTGGATTAACCGTAGGCACTTATAGTATATTATGTGGTTTCATTTAATGCCTCTCGCTCTTATCAATCCTGTATACGACCTTGGTTGTTTTTCCTTCTGAGGTCATTAAACAGGCTTGCAACGCTAGTTTAGTTTTAATCCGTCATGTAGTTTCGGAAATTAACCTGGACAAACAGACAGAAAAAAAATTAAAAAACATTGAAAAGTTAATTAAATTAGCTAGTAATTTTTAAACGCGTTTATTTATATATAATCAATAGCCCATTAATAAGAGCTTTCATAGAAAATACAACCCTTAGGGATAGAATTTCCATAAACGCTTAAACACGTATCTACTCATTTTTAATAAGTAGCTTTAATTAAAAGACGGTCTTCAATACAAACTTTCAGCCCCTATTTCACCCCCTTAGGGGTTGAATTTCTTAAAATCCTTTCTTAGCGGATGCCTACGTCATAACATCTACCTGCGTGATAAATTTTAGCCCGTTCCGTATATATATATACAATTAGAGTTCAAACAAAATGTTAAATACTGACGTGGTCATGAAAATACATATAATAATATCATACATATAATAATAGAAAGCTGTATATACAGGGTGGTCCAAACGGTGACGTCCAAATATTTTTTTTGGATTGCTGACATCTGGATGTACTCAGAAATACCCCATGTATGTTAAGCGATTTTTTGTAGTTTACGAGATATGATTTTTGCTGCGCGTTCACCAGATCTCAACCCCATCGACTTTTTTCTCTGGGGATTTTATAAAGAGATGGTTTACACACACGAAATAAACACGGAAGCAGAGCTGCGTGAAAAACTAAGGCAGGCCGCAACAAAAAGTAGACAACATACTAGTAGTCTTAGGAGACTGAAACAGAATTTTTTAAGACGTTGTAGATTATGTATTGAAGCGGAAGGAAGACACTTTGAAAATTTACTATGAATAAAAATCAATCATACCTGTTTTGTTTTATTAATTATTAATGTATCACAATAATTAATCACACATAGCCAACCTAATTTACCTTAGAAATAACCAATAGGTGCTTTTAAAAGAATTAATTAATTTAGGACATTTTACGCCCCTGTACATTTAAAGGCAGTTTACGGCTAAAATAGGCCTATCAAGTACAACTTACTTTGTATTATAATCAAAGCTAAAGGTCTTAGGAAGTTTTTAAAATTAGTTAGAATTCATGAAACTTTTTTATTTTTTTTATTGAAATTTAAAAATTTAACTGCGACTCGCTCAAACGCAAATTATTTATTTTCCATCAAAATTTTTGATATCTTTTATCAATAGTAGGAAGCTAGTTATTTTACACGTGAAAGTACAACTAATAAGGACTAAGACACAAAAAAAAATTAACAAATATGGCTTAATTCACAAAGAAAAAAAAATATTTTAATAGTTAGGTCGGAAATTTTAAAATATTATGAAAAAAAAATAATGTCTCGTAAACTACAAAAAATCGCTTAACATACATGGGGTATTTCCGAGTACATCCAGATGTCAGCAATCCAAAAAAAATATTTGGACGTCACCGTTTGGACCACCCAGTATAAACTATGTCACTATTGAAGATTGAATAGTGACATAGTTTATATTTTATTACTAGCTGTCTAATAAATCCTTAGATGAAGTATACACTAGATTGGCAATTCAAATTTAAGGGCGAGACCAAAAAGCAAATGTCTCAGTGTGCATATGCGTATGTGTGCGAAGCAAAAAGTGCTGGGCCTTAATGTTCGATTTGTCGATAAATGTTTTTGTGTCTTCCAATTTAAGCAAATTCATTATAAAGTGAATTATAAAAAAAACTACTTATAAAAATATGAATTATTACATTAGTTCCTTATTTTTATTTAGTTCTTTTTGTGTTTCATAATATCTGAGCGTCTTCTGAAAACACCAATTACTTTCTTCATTTCTTCTTCGGGGAAATTTGTAGAATAGTAACTTTTGCTGTCGAACTACTAGGTACCGGCGATATATCTCTGTAGACACACGACGATACTCTGCGATTGTCTTCTGATGGTATACTTTCATGTAAGACGCTATTCTTCAATATTTTATTCAAATAGAATATTTATTGTAAGGAATACAGAGAAAGAAAAATAACGGGATGTTTCATTTCTATGTTACGAATAAAATCAATTCTGTATTGTAATGTGCAACATATAAATAACAATATTAGACTTAAAGTCAACTTGGTTTTTATTATAATAAAATACGTATGCTAAGACACAAATATCATAAATTAAGACTCCACTTTGCAGGAGCGCTCTCGGCTCTCTATATTGGCGACTGACGCTCCATTACTATAGTGACGTGACATACCCATGACAAATTATACATAAACAAAAAGAGATTTAAAGTTTATATTTTACAATTAATTTACTAAAATAATAAAAGTAAGTATCGTGACTTTAGTTTAATCAAATCAGGTGTTGATTTAATTTGATATGATTTAAAAACGAGTTACCATATGTTTTACGTATTTACACTAAATTAAATGAGTAAGATATACCGGCATAGGTAGCGAACCAGTTTGTATTTATTTTAAGAATTTAAATTCTAATAGCGTACAAAGGTGCGCCTGTATGAGAAAAGCATTTTTGTTCAAAATGCTTACTGCAAATACTGCCGGGCGTTTTGAAAATTGATTATTTTATGGATTTCGGTATACTCTTTCCGAATTTCAACTATACCACTCCCTATCTCCGCCGCTCGCGCCACTATCTTGAAAAAATGGCGCCTAATAACAGTTTTATGGGAATATCTCCTTTCCGACGCATTTTACGAAAGAAACACACATGTACAAAATTAATCTAGAAAAAAAATCCTACAATTTATGTCTTTATATATTTTTTTTAATCAATAGTTTAAAAAATTAATAGTTTATGGCGTACGAGCGTCGTCGCAAAGTACATTTCAATAGACGTTTTGAAAAAAACTAATTTCCACAGTCCCTATTGACTGGACTATTTCTGTCAACCATTTGTTGCCAATTTTGTAGAAGATCCACACTTTAAGGAAATCTAAAATATAGTTTAATTATTAAAAAAAATAGGTACATCGTATGCGTAATATGTATCTACTACTCTGTGAACATAATATCGATAAGAAGTTATCGATAGTGTCAACTGTCAATCTGAATTCACGTATTTGTTATTATTTTAAATCAAAGTCATATACATTTACGGCACTGATAAAATAAAATGTTATAAAATTTCCCATCTATTTACGTATACAACTTTAGTAACAGTTCTCAAACATTGCTTTTAGAGGCTTAAAGGTTTAAACCGTATTTACGTGTGAAATGTGGGTTTTCTTTTTTAAATGAGTTACATATTGTTACTGGACACATAACCATAGTTAATTACATCTGATAAATACTAATTTACACTTTAAAATCAAAGATTTTTCAAAATAATGAGGAAAATGTGCCGGTCATTCTTACGCTAGGTCGCTACAGGCCGTTAGGACGTATGTGAAAGGTCTCGTAAATCTATCTCGCTCTAACATACGTATACTATGCTCTTTCTCTTTTGCATTGCCAATCTAATGTATACTTCATCTAAGAATAAATCTATCATTTTTCGGAATAAAAAGTTTAGGTATATTATGTTATTCTAAATTGTAATGTTAACATCTGAGTCACACGGAGAAAAAAACCAACTAAAATACATAAATTTTTACTAAAATATTAATAAACCCGAGGACAACAAATGCCTTGTATTAATTATAAATCGATTTTTGTGAATGCAGTTAGTAAATATAGCAAAAAATGGATTTGTAATTTCAACAGTGCGATAATAAATGTAAAGTGATGACGTCATAGACAATTACTAACTTATTAGCAATCCCAAGAACACAATAGTAATATTGGAAATGATGACGCCATATGTAAATACTAATTTTTATTTCCCCATTTTAGTGTTCGTTTTGTAATTTCAAGTGCAGTGCTTTAGTTTTAATAATTTATGTAGCTTAGTAATTATAACAAATAAAACAGGGGTGTCAAAAGAGATTTTTAAGAGGGTTATTTTATTCATCATTATGGGTAAAAATAAACCACAGTGAGGAATACAATAGCACCCTAAAATCTCTTTCGATATCTCGGCTACTCCTTGTACATATATCTGTTTTTATTTTAAATTACTAGACTAGGGTCATCAACTATTAAAACTAAATCATCAGTAATAGAGGTATTAAATTCTGAACATACTGAATGAAATATTTGTTACTGTGTATCTTATTTATTAGCCAAATTACAAAATACAAATAAACAATTTGATAGAAGACCTCTAGTGAGTTTGTCCATCTCTTTCAGTATGAAAATCAATCCACACTTTAAATTCGACACTTAAAATAACCGCTCTTCACTCTACACTATCACCACAGATTAAGTGCTAGTTACTACGTAAACTATCACACACCACACTTCTATCAAAGAAATGTTCACAATCAACACGTCAACACAAGGGCGAGCAAACTCAAAATGGCAAATATGTCGTCGCGTGTTTCGCAAAACATATTATATTATTGAAAAAGTTACTTGGAATTACACAATTTTTTTTGTAATTCTGAGTAAAACGCCTGTAAAATCGAAGTTGTTTAGTAGATACGACAGAAGTATGTAATGTTGCCATTACTAATTACCATTTCTTGACTTTGAGTATTATACTTTCTAAAAAGTAATAATGACTGTAAATTTTTAGCAAATATGATTTGCAAAAATTACAGGACTTTTATAAGGCTTACAATTATGTGTTAAAATCATTAAAATGTGTAAAATATGTATTTACTAAAACTGAACTGTAGAAATTACATTTCCATTTCATTTACATTACACTACATGGTATAAAAAATAGTAATAATTATAAATACAGCAAAACTTTTGTAACTAACACTAAAAAATACTTTTTTCCTCAAATACAAAAAAGATTTTTAATTTTTGGAGTTTTTTTTTTCTCCGTGCAATTTTGGAAAAAACTCATTAATATACAACACAATTGTTCCACCAAAAATACCTATATAAATCCAAATATGTGGACACGGGTGTTAAATAAATCTTATATTTAACTAGTATGTCCCGCGGTTTCACCCGTGTCATATGATTAATAAACCTTACTTATAAATTCAACCCTTAAAGTGGTGAAACGGGGGAATCCCGGTACCAAATTAAAAAGGTATAGTTACGGTATTGCATTGGTATAAGTATAAATCAGTCAAGTTTACCTTTTATATCTAAAGTGTAAATTGTAAATAGGTTTTAATGAAGTGTAATTAATCAAAATATCCATTACACTTTGAACGAGAACTAAGCTAATATATTCTGACGGCAATATTGGCTGAAGCGAGTGTCGTTAATACATTTTAATGCCAAGCTAATGCTCCATCTCGAGAGGCTTGCCGCTGCACGGACGGGCGGAAACTTGCTACGAAAGCGTTTTAAGTGTAGTGTATATACGGACATGTCTTCCGAACTGGAGCTTGATGAGAATGTGCAAACTAAATTACAATAATGTCATTAAATATGTATATTAATGCGGAGGGAGACAAATATGACGGGATCGACATATTTGGCTCTCGGCTTTGTCTTATTACACTAATAGGGCAATGGCGTGAGTATGTGTTCTTGCTACGAAATACATATAATAGATATGTGTATCTTTACACTTACCTAACTGAAAAATACTTACTAATGCTTATACCAAGTTCCCAATATTGTCTTAATTGACATTTATGTTGAATTAAATTTTTTAACGGGTTTTATTTATGTGATAAGTGGTTGAAAATCTATTTGGTGGCTTTTAGTGAGACAGTCAGTTGCCGCTCGGTTTCACCCGTGTCAAATCTACCCAAAGAAAATTTTCCCTTAACTTTTTCTTATTAAAGGTATTTTATGTTATTTCTGATTATGTATATCTGTGCCCAATTTCAACCAAATCCGGTTAGTAGTTTCTGTTGGGTGAACGAGAACAAACATACAAACTTTCGCATTTGTTATGTAGTGATATATTAAACGACCGATTAGTTCAGTTCGTAACGCAGCGGGGTACGCATGTCACACACCCTATTATATACCCCACAAATATTATACCTACCTATTATAGCACGATAACCAATGTCCTACTTTTTACCGAGCCTTTTAAACGAGCTACTGTAAAAAGTTAGTTTTAACGTGTCTCATTTTACAGAGCGTTTAAAGGCAACTTTAGTTGACCACCTATGCGAGAATAAGCAGAAAGCAACAATGTAAAATAAAATACTCTTTGTATAGTTGTGAAATGTAAAACATGCACTATCGATAAAATCATTATTTTGTAAGAGACTTGACAGGACCTACCTATCTACCTCTCGTATAATACCGGCATGAAGTGATGGCTACGTTGACGCATTTCGGGTGGTTTGTGAAACATCGGTTGGTGCACTGTAGTGATGACTTAAAGGGGTACTCAGGTTGTGTGAATGTTTATGGGTGTTGGTAGTCACTCAAATGGCTCCGACTACTTGTGCAAACATGTAGTCTAGCTACGCTATAAAATACTTAGCTATAGACTTGGACGCCATCTTGTAATAAACCGTCACAACTTAAATGTCGTTAAAACTGTAGGAGTGTTGTTTTGTGCCTCGATTGGTGCTCCAATTAGGTGAATGCCTCTCGATCGCGTCCGCTGCCTGCCTCTGACACCACTCGGCCGTCGAGCGCTGCAGTCGAGGCTGCTCTCAAATTATATCTCGCAGATTCCGGAATGTTCCGTGTAAAATAAATACGCGAGTTGTCTTGAAAGTTTTATTACTTTACAATAAGTTGGGCTGTGTTTAGCAGATGGATATATAGAGATTATGGTGATGTTTATCAGATTAATCACTTGCAATGTAGAGGTTCGAATCGAACGCGGTTTCACCCGAGTAAATATCGATCCCGTGGCAATATCGAGATGAGAAGTTTCATGAGAATCGGTCGAGCTGTTTTGAGTAGATAATTGGTAACTAACATTATGACACAATAATTTTATAGAGAAGAGTTCAAACAAGTTTTTGATGACTGCCGCCCCTAAAATTCTTTTTTTCTCCTTTTTTTCCCTTCCTTTGAGGAAAGAAAGGAAAAAAAGAGGTTCCCTTCCATTGGACTAATGAAAACTCACACACTGCACGAAATGCAATCTTAGGTATCCCTTGCGGCGGTATCATGTGAGTGGGAGGCCGGTATTGAATTAGCGGTGGGTGTTCCTCTATAGTTTAATGTATATGCGAGCGTTATTGTGATTAGATGGAAGGGTATCACAGCTGTGGAGCCTTTTGGGTTCGAAATAGGGTTGCCAACATTTTTTGGTCGAAATATAGTATTTAGCCAAAAAAAATATAGTACGCTCCAAAAAAATATAGTACATTTTTTTTTATGGTATACGGGGGCAAACCAGCAGTCGGAGCCATTTTTCATGACTACCGTTGCCCATAGACATCCGCATAGAGATAAACAAATGCGTTGCCATCCTTCCTCCTCCCACCTCCATGGGCCCCCGGCTACTTCGACACCGCACGAAACGCGACAGCACAGCTGTCACTTTACACCAGTCTTGTGTAACCGAGAGGTATCCCCCGGTCGTGCTGGCCTAATTTGGCTACATGCATGCAGCGTGGCACTACCTCTTCCTAATTTCTTACATTAGTAGGGAAGAATTAAAAATAGTCCTTATATTTTTACTTCTTATAAAAACTATATTTCTTTGCACTTCTTGCATTTTTTTAATAAATTTTTGTCCTGAAGAAAACTGCCATACGATGTATCACAATCAAGTTTTAAATTAATATAAATCAAGAGCTCATTTTTTATTAAAGATATAGTAGCTCTATTTGTATTACTACTATATATTATATTTTTTATTTTACTAATTATAGTGTTGCAAAATATAAACATTGAGCTATTGTACTGAAATATAGTATTTTTAGCGTACTATATATTTCTTCAACAGTATATAGTACGGAGGCCCTAAATATAGTACAATACTATAAATTATAGTACGGTTGGCAACCCTAGTTCGAAATGACGTTATATGACATAGGTGCGACCCAAATAACCTTAAATATTTTATACAATATCATTGGGTATAAGCTCGTAGTTCATACTTAATCTGTAATACTTAATCGATAGTTATATAATGTGGCTGTATTTAGTTGAATCTCATTAAGATCGGCGGTAGGAAATGCAATTTCAGCGCAGCCTGAATGAATGTGTAGTTGGGTCTTAACTTTGTGATATAGAGCCGGCATCGGCGCTATTTACGTCTCATGTATCCTGCAGCGCTAACCACACCAATGCACATATTAGAAACGTTCATGTCGATATTGTGGCGTTCGATTTGTGACATCGTAACTTTGTACTAGTGTAAAGGTTTTCAGGAGTTCCTATTAAATTACAGAAATTCGGTATTTAATTGAAAAATAAATTAAATTTATCGGTATCACAGGTGGCACAATTAGAAGTTCTGAGCATATATACATTATATAATAATTGCTGTATTGTCTCATCGATTATTTTTGTGAACCGTTGGCAGAGGGACAATAATATGGTATTTTTGTGATTATTTTTTTAGCTATTTGAAATTTACACGAATATTTGACTGATCCATTGTTTTTTTTTGTGGAGGCTCTCTAAAATTAGTAAGAGTTGTAACGATATTCTTTGTTGTTAAGTTTAAATTTGATAAAAAATATTCTTCGTCTTTTCAATGTTTAGTAAAAAAGCTTCCAAAAACGTTCAAAATCCTTCACAGAACATATTGGTGGTCATAGTCTATAAAAACTCTAGAGTTAAATACTTAATATACAGCTTATATAACACTGCGTTTACAGGAAAAAGTTTAATTAAACGTTACTGATAAATATTGTATGTTATGACTCTAGGTTTACTTACAGTAAAAAAAAAACAAAAAACATTATTAACATTATCGATAAATATTGTATGTTATAATTTATAACACTATGTTTACAGTAAAAAAAGAACAAAAAAGTTTAATAAACGTTATCGATAAATATTGTCGAGAGCAGGTCGCATCCCTGCACGCAACTCGTTAGATGTAACTAGAAAAGCCGGCGCTCTGGGGAATAGGTAAATATGCCAAGATTTTTCTTGAAGCTGAGCGACCTCGGATACTGGGGCGTAAATTTTAAAGTAGCGTGCTGTCTATATAGAAGCTATTATGTCACAAAATTAACATTTTGTCTATTTTAGGCTACAAATTTAATACGCACGTTTTCAACTATTTTTGATTTGTTTTTTTTTTATGAAAAAAAAAACTTCATCGTCCTCCTCTATAGGCCACTGGAAACATATCACAAGAAACGTGGCAGCATAGTTATCATTTTATGCTGGTATACTGTGAACGAGAGGTAGCCTCTGTAGTGCTGACCCAATTCGGCTTCAATCCAGCATGATACTACCTCCTAGAAAACCTTTCGTGATTTTAAACTTTCCACATGACAGGTGCTCACCGGGCTCAGTTATATATCTTTACAGCCACAAGAGAAGCGCGCTGCCGAGAGTTTGGTACTGATAAGTATATACTTACACTCACTTAGGACGAACTTGTTGGGTCAAGGCTGTACTAGTTAATCCTTTTCTGTTATATAAAAATTAGTTTGACCTAGTCAAAACTAGATCGTCCTTTATTCGAGTTTGCCCGATAACATAATTTATTCACATTTAGTTCTTTGCTACGGCTATACACCGTAGGTTCGCTACGCGTGTAGACGACGCACGTAGTAGGTGCGACGTAGACGTTTGCTACACTAACATTTTTTATCAACTATAATTTATGAAACCCGAATCATAACTGAACTGACTCGATCTGCCCCTGCCATATGGATTCAGTTCAGATATGATAGTTCCCTATGGGATTGTTTGTAGATAGGTTTAGGCTATTTATTAAAAAATTGATATAGTGCTAACGCTCCGCGAAGCGGGCGGTAGACAGACTATTTCAAAGATTTATTGTTATGGAAATAAATCATGCCATTTAGTGAAGTTTACAAAACTATAGACGTGAAGCATAAGAATTTGGTTTGTACAAATAAACTCGTATAATCGTAGTTAAATCCAACATAGTGCGAAATAAAAATAATTCCGTTATCAATAAAAGTGTAGACTGTAGATTGATAATGTCTGAATCTATAAAATTATTCTTATGATTCGTTTGTACTGTATACAGTAAATCAAATAAACTAATCAAACTTTGTATTGATTTCCAACAAGCTGGCAGCTTGTGTGAAAAACATTTTTGAGCTGATGAAATATTTAAAAATCAATATATGTACATATCTAACTTGGCAACAGAATCTCAGTTTATGTTTGGGAAATGGCCGCTACTATATCAATAATACCGGTCATGTTTTGTCCATTCCGAATTCTGTTAAATCGACGTTTGTCACGCGAATTACAGACCCACTGTGTTGTTGCAGCTGAGCACGACGGAGCTGTTTATATTCCGTACGAAGCTCTTAGGCTCCCCATTAGGATCTGCAAACGTAAATACTAGTAGATTTAGTTTGGTCTATAACGGCTTATTTCAAATTACTCGCTAATCCTTGGCGGGAAATACTACATGTGTGGTATTATTCAGTTAAGGGCAGTGCCATTCTGCATGTTATTGTAGTTGAATTGATACTGCCTTAAAGCTATGCGGTCGCGTTTTGTGTTTTGCAAGATTCCCATTGGAGAAGGAGGGCAAACATATCTGCATTGTAATTGTGCTGATATCTATGGGCGACGGTCATCAAAACGATTCTGCTAGTTAGCCGCTTCCACTTAAAAAGACTTTTATTAATTTGATACAAAGTCAACTAGCTATATATTGAAATGGCATTGTCAGGTACAGATACAGTATCTGCAGATGATGATGATAAGTTTGCTGAAGGGAAAGTTCCACAGAAGAAATATTCTTTTGAGATTTTTTATACCATAACAGGACAAAGAGCAATCGAAGTCTTTGATGAACTACGGATGCCCAGACATCAACATAATTGTTATGCGATGGTTCAACAACGCGACAAGAGTAACAAAATCAGGCTTACTACTGAATGCTGTGTAAGTTGTGACGTTGTCTGCATACTTTTAGAGAAACGAGGATTTAGCACCGACTAAAATTCTCCGACCGAATAGTGTTTGGTATACACTCTCGAATAATTTGCATTAATTTGCAATTGAGCCGCTTTTACGTCGCTCTATATCTCGCTCATAAACTGATGGCACAAACTTGATTGCGTCAGATTATACGTGCTCTATAAATAAGTACTGAAAAAGAATTGATTGTGTCGTGGGTGGGTTCGTTGGATCGTGATAACGACGCCGATCGTGCTCAGCGCCGGATCCAGGTGGAAGCTTAGGGTGGCTGCAGTCTCGGGCCCCGAAAGTCTTAAGGGCCTTCAGATTATTTTTGTACCTATAAGCAGAGTAAAGAATTCCTTTAGGAGTCAATGTATACCCCTCTACAATAAGATCCCAGAAAGCGTTCAAAAACTTTCAATCAACAAATTTAAAAAAGTAGTTAAGGAACGCTTGTGTAAGGGATATCACAAAGTAATAGATTTGATGACAGATACCACACCTTGGGAATAGTACCCTCCTCTCAGGCTACTTCTATACAAAAATAAATGTAAATTATATTTTTTAATGTATATAAATGAAGAATGTATAATGAAGAAAGGAATGAAGCCCGCTGAGTTTGTTTCGCCGGTTCTTCTCAGGACGGCTAGGGTTGAACCGGTGCAGTGGTAGATGGAAATTTTTGACGTTCAAAAAGCAATTTTTTAAATTCTATTTTGAATAAAAATATTTTGATTTTGATTTATAAAAGAGCCCCCACGGTCTCTAAGCCCCGGGCACCGCTGCAGCTTAATCTGGCCCTGATCGTACCATTGTCGGTTGTACTGCGTTCTCTGCGGCGAAACGTGACAGTTAGTCATGGTTTTTCGTGCATGCAGCCGGCGTTCATAGATTTATGAGACAAATATGTTTTTGTTGAATTCGATTGTAAACAAGTTTTACGCCCTTATAAGAACATTCGGATATGAAAAATTCTATAATCACAATTTGAGAGTTAATAACTCTGGTGGAAATGGTAAATATAAAATTCCCAATTACACTGGATTCGGTTCTTGTTACTGCTTAATGCTATCCTGATTCATGACAGCAAATGTTCTGAGCGAAAATCTTAATGCCAATATAACTCCAGACAGCGAAGGCAACACTAGTTAGAACTCTTAACTTTTATTTGTGTCACTTATAGCAAACGGCTGAGCTGTCGGCGCTGCCATTCGCCTCCGACAATTCTAGATAACAGAAAAATATGTTCGACATTTTGTATTTCTAGTCCAATGTAAACGGCCGTTTATTGCTGTAAATATGATTTCTGTAAGACTAGCGGCGCCGTGCTGTTTTACATACGCTACCCGCTTACTCGGATTGTATAAGTCATAGTTAAATTGCTAAGCCTAAGCGTTCCTCGATAAATGGGCTGGGCTCTCTAACACCGCAAGAATTATTCAAAACGGACCAGAGTTTATCGAGTTTTCCTGAGTTTAGCGTTCAACCAAACAAAATCTTTAGCTTTATAAAGCTATATATTATAAATAATAAAAGTATATGTATATTCAATTAAGTAAAAATCGCCTCTTATTAAAAATTGATAAAAATATGGCAAAGTTAGTAGGTACCTGCATACTATGTAATTCGTATCTAATTAAAATATATTATTGTAATGTTGGTACTATATAAAGTTTTCCATCCATGTTAACGATGTTGAAATAACTGAATACTTTTTGCACGATTGACTCTGCAGCTGGATTTTCAGCTAAAAATGTAAAAGTACAATGAAGCCCTCGTCATAATTTGATTTTCCGTGTCAGGCTGTTTTATTACAGTTGTCTTGTTTGTTAGTCGCGACGCGCCCTAACACAGGACTGGCTTAACGTTGGGCTTTTATGGATTTGTCCTGTTTAAACATGAAACGCTCGGGATTGGGGGTTAGGTTATATGAACTATTTTATCTTTTTAATCATTATATATTTTTGAGTGTGTACTAGAACGTTAGGGGCTGTGTTGTTATAATAAACTATCTTAAACCTCGCTCTGTTGTTCATGTATTCGCAAATTTGCAGTAAAAAGGGGTTTGTTTAGGATAAGGTCGTATAGTGGAGGATGCGTCTAGAAACTACGATTTACTTCTACTTGGAGATTTAAGTTCGATCGGCGATCCTAACGAATTTGTTTGAGTTCATTGAAAGCCACCTATTGTTCAGCAGTAGACGGTAAAAAAATGAAAGTCGATTATGGTGATATGAATAATATTATTATAGTGTTTTGTTAACCTACGCATCCGCTATGATTCAACTCACCATTACGAAACTATTCTTTATACAAACATAGATATTGTTAATAATGTTATAGTTAAATATATTTATCAATTATGATATTTCCGCGTTATAGCTATGAAAACATTGTTACATACGATATCTGTGCTAAAAATACTATTTACTATTTTGATAATATGATGGTACGACATTTAAGAAATGAACTTTAAATTTCGTCATCTCATTCCAAGACGCTATTTCAAGTGAAGTAGGGTATGCAAGATTTATTTGAATGTTATTGACGGAGTCTATGTCTAAGTTGCCTATGTTGTCTATATCTATACAGTCTATGTTTCATCAGTGGACCCATAAATTCTGATAAAATGTTGATACAATATTTATATAAATGACAAAGGCACGTATCACTAACATTTGGAAGTATCAGCTGATTATATAAGTTTTATGTATCCTTCGTGCCGTCTTTTTTTACGGGGAGCATCCGCTCTACTTGAGAATTGTGATTCAAGTCGGCTGCTGTTTGTATGAACATTTAATGTTATGATACAGTGAACATAACTGATAAAGATATACAGTTTGTGTCATACTGAGGGAAACCCAAATAATTCTCGTTTATAGAACAGATTTTATCTATTTAATATTCTAAAACTATACAAAATCAGTCTGAATTTACCGATACTTTCAAATATGAGATAATAGACGGGCGTAAAATAAAAAAAGGGTCGTTGACACGTTCATATCTCTGGGGTTGGACTGTTAAATAAAAGATGGTCCTCCATCTTTCAGTGAAAGATCAAAATCAGTTTATAGGACAGGACAGATTATATTTTTTTTTCTAAAATAAGCATTTTGGCTTCCGTTCTTCATGGGCGAAGCTGGCGTAGAGCGTTGTGTTACAAAATAAAAGAATAGGCTGTGACGATGAGCCCCCTCGACGGATCTCCACCTTGTCGTGGTGAAGGGGCAACCGTGGCTTGAACCACGACGGTGAAGTTAAGAGGAATTCCAGGAGGGGACGTTTCGAGTGTGCTTCTTCACGGGTCCGCTCTGGATGCGTACATGGAGAAGGGGTCACGGGAGGAGAGGTGTCTCGGTGTGTCGTTGCCATGCACCCTATCTCCTGCGACCAAACGGGGGCGCACAGTCAGATGCGTTGGCGATGGTGCCGCAGAGGAAGAGGAGATGCGGTGTGTCGTTGCCGTTCTCCCTGTCCTCTGCGGCCGTTCTATGGTTGGACCCTGGGTGGCGGCTTCGGGGTGCCAGGCAATGCCGGAGGTCCTCCACCCGTCCCTCTAAATCAGCAGATGGCGGCGTGAATTAGGACGACTGGCGTGGTGTGCTCCGTAGGAGCATTGGGACCAGCGGTCAGGATGGTACCTGACCCCATTGCACGGTTCAGACGTGGAGTAGGGACTGTTCAAAGGCAGCCGCACATTCCCCAGTCTTTCGCTGGAGGGATCCTATTGCTTATAGATCTGGGACCCTCCAATTATAGCGGCTGAAGGCACCCGCAGAGGTTTAGTCGGTAGAGGCAACCCAGTACCCGACATTAAGTAACGTGCGTAAAGGCATTCCCCTGCGTTACCAAAACTCTTCGGTTACAACTCGCTTACACGAGACCGGCGTGAAGTGACAGCTGTGCTGTCGCGTTTCGTGCGGTGTGTAAGTAGCCGGTGGCCCATGGAGGTGGGAGGAGAAAGGGGGGCAGCGCATCTGTATAGTCTTTATGCAGATGTCTATGGGCGTCGGTAGTCATCAAAATGGCTACAACTGCTCGTTTGCCCCCCTATACCATAAAAAAAAAAAAAAACAAAAAAAAAAGGCTGTGTTGATGAAAACCAATTGCTGCAAATGTTAATGTTGAATCTGTAACAAAAAGCGCGATGATATCCATCAATAGAAGCCGTTAACGCAGCGATTATGCTGCAGATTTTCACGATGTCGACCCGATTTGTGTATATTACGTTTTTTCTGACGAGCGTAAATCCGGTCTGGGGTGTTATCTTAATCGACGTAAACGTAACACGTTTATGACACTGACATGAAAATGAGTAGAGAGCATCGAACGAAGACTGACGGATTCTATTATGTCTGAGCTCTCAATATTTATGAAAGCCCTGGGTGTCGCTCGTATACAAGACTCGGCCCCAACTCTCAGACCAGCTCAGACTTAGAGGTTGTTTCGACGCGAAATAAGTTACTCGCTGTTAACATCGACTTAATGTGTCACGTAGCTTAAACAATTCTGGAAAATTCTGTTCGCGAAGTATTTTGAGGAAGTTGAAGAAAACTTTGATTACTAAACGGGAAAGACAACTTCGAAATGATTAAAAAGAAAAAAACAAATTACACAAAACACTGTAGGCTAAATTGTAATAAGCCAAAATTCTATTAAATGAAAATGAAATGCCTCCGGTGGTTTTGTTGACAGTTCTATTATACGGTTACCGCACTCAGTCATTTCTTCTCGATACAGATTAGCTATCATTGTTCATAGCTGTTCCGTGATTTTGGTTGGGTTCATTTGCTGTCTCCGAAAGGCGACTATTATATTATCTTTTGTAACTTTGTACAACATAATATTCGTTATTGTATTATATTAGTACACTAGCGAAAGCCCGTAACTTCGTTTGCGTGAATTCGTATTTTTTCCACCTATAGCCTTCCTCGTCAAATGGACTAATCACTAACTAATACTGAAAGAATTTTTCAAATCGGACCAGTAGTTCCAGAGATTAGCGCGTTCAAATAAACAAACTCTTCAGTTTTATAATATTATTAGTATAGATGAAACAATTTACTCAGAGACTGGCGTGTTTTTAAGTAAATTTTCAGCTAGACGACGGTACAATTAAATTTTACTTTATAGTTCTTGCGTGTTGCGCGTTCAAACCTACAGAGACAAAATATTTTAAGCAATTAAATACGATGCCGAGACACTATGTCTTACATTGCACTTTAATGTTTATGACGAAGTGATTGTTCAACGTCGTCTGTTTAGGCTGTTCATAATGTAAATTGTAAAGTAAGGAGACGACTAAAGAATTGTGTGAATGTAAGAGTCTTGTATTAATAACTCGCTGTAACTCGTGGGCAACGGCAGGTATCCATTACTGCCAGTGCTGGTTTACAGTTCATCTATGATCGATTACTGACCATCTAGAATTAAATTGTCTTTGAAAAATTATGTATAATTTTCTTGAAATTAAATTTTCTTACTGTTGTACTCAGAGGGCTCCGACCCCATGATGATCCTGGCCTTCAACATTAATAAAATGTAGTCCATTTTTATTTTTTTTACGGGCTAGTATATCAAGTCAACAAGCATTATAAACCTGGGAATTAAGCAACTAACCGCAGCATAAATCTTATTATGCGAAAAATCCTTTCAAAAAACGCTTAGCAGTGGAATTTTGGGAGAGGCAAAGAGAATTGAATTGTTATACATTTTTTTAACGTAAATAAATAAAAAGGGTAAACGCTGAGTATTCTTTAACCAATATCTAATAAAAGGGATCGGACTGTAGGTAACTGAAACGAAAAAAGGGTTAACGTGGGGTCAAATAAACAATACTGATATGCTTACGAATATTAGGTACATACAAAAGTTAATACCTTCCATAATCAATTATCTTATGTATTTTATACGTTGTATTATTATATCTATACAATATACATCTTAAATCCTTGAATGTACCGCACAGGACATTTACCCTCTTTAGATATCCTAGGGGCTAATTTTGCGAATTTCCTTTTGAACCTTTAAGAAAGAGAATTTTTTCAGCTCTTAAAGGGGTGTGAGAAGAGTGTTCTCAGCTTGTTTCCAGTATTGTTTACGAAAGCGTCTAGATTTTAGCGCACGCCTTTAAGAGACGTCACGCTAGTCGTTAGTCCGACATGGTGAGTACGTCTGGGGCGTCTCCTTCCCTGCCTCTTTATATTTATTTGTGTTATTCTTTCATGTAGGTACACGTGTACGTGACTGTTAGGATCACTGAAACATTCTTATCTTTGTTGTACGTCTGTACGATATACTACAACAAAGATAAGAAGACATTTTTATGCTTTAGGGAAGAAGGCGATTTATGCGTGGATCGATGTATCGAAGCATTGTACAAACTGGCCTTGTTCATTAAAAAATTTTATAATAGTAATTTCGTTGGTCTTCTACATTATGACAATTTTTTCCTGACATGTTTTTGAACTATATTATTTTTCACAACGATCACCACAAAATATATAGGATTATTATTTTTAAATTAAACTAGACGATCCGTGCCAGCTTCGTCAAAAACAACAATTGTTCGATCGTAATTAAATGTAACCTCTGTTTCTTCCTGATACTGTA
The DNA here is from genome assembly GCA_001625245.1 of Calycopis cecrops. NCBI lineage: Eukaryota > Metazoa > Arthropoda > Insecta > Lepidoptera > Lycaenidae > Calycopis > Calycopis cecrops. The sequence continues at coordinate 70,919 of LUGF01057790.1, read as the reverse complement.
GCTTTCTACTATTAGCATGTTTGCATTATTGAATGCATGCAGTTGCATTGAAAGAATTGTTAAAATCGGTCCAGTGGTTTTAGCGCCTATTCAATACAAAGTAACAAAAAACAATACTGTTTAAAAATACTCTTTACTAATAAAAAATAAATAATAATACTCATTTTTTTTTACTCTCTTATAAATAATAATACTTATTTTATTTATTTATTTAAATATTAGTAAGCATAGATATTATTAATTGCCTCATACTATAATATAAAGTTGCAGGTATTAAGTGCCTATAACCAAACGGTATCGTTAATGAAATTTTAACTCATGGCGGACGTGTAGTAGCGACAATATTAACTCCGTGCAATATTTAGCGAGCCGTGTTGCCGTTGGCTCATGCTATCGACTATCGTCCGATATATGCACATGGCTATTCATGTATAATTGGACTATAACGTACAGTTTGAACACATAAATTACATTAGTTTTTAATTCTTTTGTTCAAGTTTTATGGCAGACTTGCTGTACTATATATTGGTAATAATTTATGACTGAATCTAATTATTGATGTGTCTATGTTATACAAAGTTGATGAAAACGAGGCATTAAATGTTACAAATACATATTAGGTGTATAATTTCCAGACTACACAACTATAAAGAGATCAATTAGAGCAATAGTTTAGCCACGGGAATTTTTTGAAGTTTTTTCTCACTACGTACACGCTGTATCGCAGCTGATAGCCGACTATGGCAGGCCGGGGTTATTCACCCCGTCCTCGCTGTAGCCGCTCGGTGCAAAGAGTGATAACATTTTTTCGCTATTTAACTTGTTTGTAAAAAAGTATTTTCGTATACTTGTCGTAAACTTTTTTCAATAGTTTTATAACCTATAAAATATATAAATATAAAATAATATAGGATTAACCGTAGGCACTTATAGTATATGTGGTTTCATTTAATGCCTCTCGCTCTAATCAACCCGACCAATATTATTCCATGGTTGTGTCCTTCAAATATCCGGAGTGATACCTCGCCGAGGGTTGAAAATGGCATTCAGCTAGGTTTGAACTGGTAGCCAGGGTGTCCCCTAGACCTATGTCGAACTCGACAGTGCAATAGGTACCTGCAGACTCAACCCTAAAAGAAAAGTAAGTTATTTTAAACTTAATTTGTGGCAAAGCCGTCCTAAAAAATTTTGCTTTAAATAATTTCGAAATAATATGTTGCTATAGTAATAGTAATTGCAATAGTCAAAATAGAAGGCAATATGTTTCTATAACGCTGGGTCAAATTTGACATATTTTTACCTCAAAATTGAATAACTAAATTTAGTTCTGCGTTTCCATTATTACCTACCTACGGTGCTGTAACGTGGCCTAAGCTATGTAGTCTAAATTTATCTAACAAATCGATATGTTTATCTAATATAATATTGACATCCAGGCTGGCGCAATGGTACAGGGCTCGGATAAGCTGAGCATGTGGCGCCACGGGTCGCGGATTCGAATCCCGCCTAGGTCATAGATATTTGTCTATCTATTATATGTATTTCTATAATAAAAATCTTAAATACATACAATTTCTTAAATTTATAAAACATTAAATATATTCCGTTGTCTAGTACCCGTAACACAAGTCCTTACGGTACTTAGCACGGGGCTAGACTAACGTGGTGTGTAAAGTCCACAAATATTATTATTATTATTATTATATTGGTAATTTAATCACGAGACGAGCATATTCATTTGTCTATTTTTATAGTATAAGAGGCAAACGAATAGTTGAGCAACATGATTTAGATTGTCACCAAAGCCCATAGACATCCGCAACGCGAGGACTAATAGATGCGTTGCCGGCATTTCAGTTTCATTTAACTAATTTCATTACTCATTGCCATCAAAGTTACTAGGACCATTCCAAAAAAAAAATATTGTTCTAAATTCTAAATTAAACTTCGAATCGACCTAATTTCAACAAATTATTTTTCGGCACATTTAGAAAGAAGAATAGCTGTTCAATTAAATTAAGTAACAAAAGTAATTATTATGTACTTCTACTTAATGCCTCGTCGGAACAGCGCTAGAGCTAGGCTCTAATTGATGCAAGCTCTCGACAGTCAATAGTGAAACTAGAGTGTTATCGAAGTAAGATGGACTTGGCTGACTTGTAACATCGTTACGTTCCAGTCGCAACGAGATAACTTTGCTAAATACCTTTGTGACTCGGTTCTATAGCGATAATCGATTCTCTAATAGGTCATTGTTGGTCGTTTGCAGGCTTGTTCTGAGGAACAAAGTTTATCTTTTGATACGATTCTTTGTAGTATTCAAAGAAGCATAACAAGAGAAGACCAATATAGGCACTTTTGCAATTGTGGTAAATAAAGCACCCATACTTTATAAACTTACTTTCTTTCTCGATATTGTTTTCGTAAGAGACAATCGGACACAGTAGGGGCGTGTATTTACAAAAATATCAGCAATTCCAATTTTGTCCACAATAATTTCGATGCCGTATATAAATTAGAAGATCATGTAAAACAACGTCGGGTATGTCGATTACTGATGTTGTGTTCTAAGAATATAAACGATTTTATAAAAGAGGTCGAATATCACTGGCGGAATACAAGGACTGAAAACCCCCATATGAAGGTATTACTTTCATATAGGTTTATTAAATCTGTTTTTAATTTGAATTCCAATAAATTGAAACTGATTATTTCTGTAGCACTTACAATGTTTCTATTTTCACCTGTTTTAAAAACTGATGACAGTTACCTATATTATGTGTGTCCGATGTGATGTATATTTTCCATGCAGATGCGCGGCCACGCAGCGTAATATGCCGATGTGAACCTTGTTGGCTGTAACAGTTATTAACACTTATATGTATACAAATGTGAAATTTATACATTTTATTTTTGTTTTTATATAAAAGCATAATTAAAAACAGTCTTCAACACACTCTATTATGATATACCGGTACCGATACCGGTAAAGTCTCTCGTAGAATATACTGTTTGAAAAATCTTTATATGCCCTGTCTCAAGTTATCCGTTGCAACAGACAAGCCATCAGTTTTTGGGCAGAGAAAAAATAAATAATAAATCTGTTGATTGCTACGATACAATATTACAACCAAGCTATTTATATTTCGTATGTGCTATGTAACAAATTTTGTAAATTATTTATCGTAGGGTGTTTGTCATCCAAGTGATATCCATCCGTCCAGTAGTGTTCATTTTAATGATCTTACATTTTAGGTAGTGCCATACTGCATTGATGTCCAAGTTGGCCTATACTATATACAGAGTTAGTTTTTGGTCACCGGCCAAATTTTCAGATTTGGTTCAGAATCGATAATACATTCGATTTATGAAATAAATCAAATAAGAAAAATAATATAAAAAATATTTTTGTCCGGTACGAAAATAAATATCGTGTGGGTAAATAGAAGTGTTCATTGCCGCCGCGCGCAGCGCGGTGCGGCGGCGGTCGCACCGCGCTGCGCGCGGATGCCGTGGATGCGAAACACAATCAGCTGTTGAGGTCAACACACTCTTCGGGTTCTAATGCGCGTAGGTATATTTACGGACCGTTTCAAATCGATGTTTATGTAACAAAATATTACAAATAAGACGATAAAATTAAAACACCCTTGAAATGATGTTTATTTCCTTATTTGAAATATGGCCGGTGACCAGAAACTAACCCTGTATACTAACCCTTTAATTCACATAGGTTTGTGAGTGGACGGTGGCCCGTTTGTTATTACTGCCGTCTGTGTGATCCCAATTGCTCGTATACTACATTGTACTTGTAAGGGCTGATAAAAAAGTAAATCAAGTAATTAATTAGAAATGCAATGATGATCCCTGCAGAAGATGTGAAAAGTGATTAGTCGCTTCCACGTTGGCGTCACCGAAAACGTAATAACTCGTTATAAAGCTACGTTTTAAACGGAATTGGTCCCATTCGAAACAGCGCTTTTAACAACCTAATCCACCCCGTTTACCCTTTTCGTAAATGCCCCATGCTTTTAATTTCCCCGTGCGGAACGTGTTTGCCCGGGGAAAGCGGCTGCTGCCAAATTGATTTTCTAGGCTTCAGCACTCAAAGGGCGCCAACGGGACCCTATTAGTGAGTTGACTGTCCCGTCGTATAGAACAGATAGATATCTAGCTGGATCTTCATGAATTTTGATAGATAGACTGGACTCTCATCTCATATGCGGCTAAACATTGTTTGTTTATGGACTCCTACAGAGAACATTTCTGTAATTAAATTAATAAAAAATGTCTAAAAAGGGACGAAATCGTCTACAGTCACGTATTTTATATTTTCGTTTCGTTCGTTTTTAGTAATTCGGTGCTCTCTGTCCTTTGGCAGTTTTGTTTATGGACTTTTTATGCGGACGTACTCCATCAGTGTAAATGCGAAAGTAGTATTTTTTATAACAATCTGCTAGCTTTATATTGTCTATGTTCATGATAATGCGAATGTTCTTAACACGGCTAGTATGATATGTGTATGCATATATGTATAATTGCCGAATTTCGGCAACACGGCTATATTCGTATACATTTATACTAGCCGGTATGTGTAGACACAAGTGTGCTGGATCTACGTTTTGATGTAATTATGTTAAGGGATGTCAGTCGACCTGCCAAATCACGCCATATCGGAGTAATAGAGTGAGTGACTGTAAAGAAATCAGAGACAGATCCAATATCTTCACTCTATGTGATGGGGACTATTAGTATTAGAAATTTAGAAATTGAAATATCCCAACATACATTTTGGTTTAGACTAAATTCTTATCTACTCGGGATACGGTTGTCGCTATGCCAAAATGGTAAGAATATTATAAGTATTACATAACTCGCTTATATAAATCACACCGTGAAGGTTAGTGGAGGCGACACGAACTATATTTGGACTGACTTGCGGCGTAGAGTTAACTCACTTAATTCCGGCTTTTTGCTTCTGAAAGTGATGTCAGATTCTTATCTTCTTAAATTTTGTCCATCAAAGAACCCTATACTTCCACGACTCGAGAAAACGCATTAGCTAAAGCCATTCGTCTCCAAGCTCTGTTATTAATTATATGATACGATTAATATATAATCTCAATTTTCAGTAAACAGAAAAATACCATATATATCATTTGTAATGGCTTTAATTATTGTGTTGGAAATCGGTTAACATTGATAATAAGGGATTTGAAATAAATAAAATGTTATTTATATTTCATTGAATCAGCAATATTGTATGTCTCAACTCGCAATTCACGAGAACAGCATTACGATTCAAATGAAATTTGATTGACTTTACGCGATTCAAATGCGGGAAATTAGAATATCTGCAAAAATTGCTTTCCTTGATTTTCCACATCGACTACTATTAGGCTGGTATCGACTTTTTTAATTAAGCTGATATAAAAAGGCGATGTAATACAAAAAAAAATGTATTTTCTTCTCGTGAATTTACTAGTATTTTAATCCTGTTAATGTTAGTAGCTTTGCGGTGCTTTATATAATTTTTAAACAAAGCTATAATTGGTCGTTCGGGTACTTTCATAAAGTCTAAAATTTCTCTAGAAGCGAAGGCCAGAAATTGAAATATGACCCCAATTATATAAAAAAATAATGATTCGTCTTCGAATAAAGTTGGAACATATTATTTTAGTAGGTAGGTAAACGTTTTTTGAGAACAATTAAAAACAAATTTCAAATGCCATTTTTCTTAGGGATATTAAATAAAACATTAGCTTTCTGCACTCTTTTACATAATTATAAATTTTCACGTTCACATTTTTCACGAATAAAACCGCGTGTTGTAAATTTCCATCGATGTCCAAAGTTGTGTTTATACAAAAATAACGGTGTCGAGCGCCGCCGCCTCCCATTTCGTTTCCATTAAATTTTTCAGTCGCCGGTTAATAAAGCGTGTTCATTCATTACGAAGATTTATGGTCACGTCGCATTCACTGCTCTTACTGAAAACTTTTGTGTGAGCGATTCAAAGGCTTTTAATATGAGATATGAATTTATTTTAAACAAAAGTGAGGCAGTGATATGCCTGTTTGTTCATGGTCTGAAGTGCGCCCAGTCTGTAAAGGTTACGTTTTAAAATAAACATACATTGTGGGTATATATTGTCATTACAGATATAATCCAAGGGATTGGTCAGTCGCCGAGGTGTGATTTTATATATTTAATAACCGTTATTTTACAGCATTGTATTTTATTCCTATATAATAAATGATTTACATAAATACATAAAAAGTATATTGAGTGAGAAGTTACTAGCATTTATTCGAGGCATCCCTCTAGTCCAATTTTTTTTTAATAAAAGCGTCCTATGTCCTTTCAATTGTAGGTACCTCTAAAGTATGTGAACACAGTTTAATGATGTTCGCATGAGTAGTTATGACGTGAAAGCGCAGCAAACAAATTACATTCAAATATATAATATTAGTAGGGATTATTCGGCAAAACATTACGAACCTTTACTTACTTCTTATTTCAGATGCGCCTCTACAAACTGCCTAACTTTATATTCTTGTAATTATAAGACATTTTTAACTCAACTTTGCATTTTGAAATTAAAAGGACAGACTGAAAAGTTTTAGCAAGGAATAGAATAATTGTGTTACGCGCGAACAAAAGCTTTTTTTGGGGGTTGACGCTTGTTAATACGAATACAACTGTTTTGCCGGTAGCAGTTTGTTTTCATTTAAAATGAACAAACCTTTGACTTTGACGCTAAATGTTTAAAGCACTGCAGCAGGTACTTGTAACAGGTAAACGTACTATTTAAATTAATTACTTTAATATTAAAAGCGTTTTGTAGTAGTAAAATTCGTAGTAAAAATGTGTTGATAATTAAATTGTTTCCTGGAAAAGCAGTTCCGAAATTCCCTGCTTAATATTTCATCCGATTCCCGAATATGAACTCCTCCTGTAGATTAATAAATCATATCGCAGCGCTACTAGTCTATAGGTACTTCTATACTAATATTATAAAGAGGAAACCTTTGTATTTTTGTATGTTTGTATTGAATAGGCTCAAAAACTACTGGACCGATTTCAAAATTTCTTTCACCATTACTTAGAGGGATTCTTCTGAATTCCTATAGGCTATATTTTATCCCGAGAAATAGATAGGATTTTTTGTGGTAGTGAAAATTGTGGAGTAAGTCGACGAAAAAACTGCCATGCGTTAACGATTCTCGCGAACGCTGCCTAAATGGTTAGAGATGTATGGTTGACTTCTATAGAAAAGTTGTAGAGCTCAATAATGCCTACAAAAAAATCCGCGATAGTATTAACCAAACATTTATATTTTAGCCATTATAACCACTTTTCCATAGAATAAAAGTAATTAAAATTATTAGCCTATGTTTATTGATCATATTATCGTCAAATACTAATCCTTATCCAAATAAACTATTTATTTAACAAGATTGTTTCAATAGATATAAATTACTTTTTATTTTATTCCAATCAGACAATCCATTCAAAAGATAGGTATTACGAATTTAAAATTGTGATTGGTATAAAAATGAATGATGGCCGCCGGCCGATATGAAATGAAATTTAAAAAATGATTATTGTAAAAGTACCCGGTGATTTTAAGTGTTTTAAATCCATCGACACCGTGTGTAACACCGAAGATACAGTACACTATCCACAAGAATTTTTAAACTCACTCAATCCTGCCAGTTTGCCACCCCACGAACTAAAATTAAAAGTAGATACGCCCATTATGCTATTAAGAAATTTAAGCCCTCCTAATATGTGCAATGGGACAAGACTTTTGATAAAAGAATTGCAAGCCAATGTGAGTGTAGCGACCATCATCACCGGCCCGGTGGCTGGACAGCTCGCTCACATTCCGCGGATCCCGATGATACCGACATATTTGCCTATTTCCTTTAAAAGATTACATTTTCCCGTCAAGGTATCGTTTGCCCGTACAATAAATAAATCCCAGGGTGAAACTTTTTCAATGGTAGGCATCGATCTCAGAAAAGAGTGCTTTTCTCATGGCCAATTATATGTTGCACTTTCTCGAGTAGGATATGCTTTAATGCCATCTACAAATACTACTGCGAACATAGTGTTATAGTGAAGCATTAAGTAAAGTCGTTAAAATTAAAAATTAAAAACAAAAATAAAAGAGTTAAGCAGGTACAAAACAAAGAAATGTAACACCAATAAAAAACCTTGTTTTTTTTTTTGGTTTCCCAGGGGAATGCCTTTACGCACGCTACCCAGGAGCCGGGTGGCTCAACCGGGAACAGTGTCGGGTTGCCGCTACCGACTAAACCCCTATGTTTACCTATGTGTGCCGATAATTGGAGGGCCAGACTCCTCCTCCTTAGAGACTGTCCGGCTGTCTTTGAACAGTCCATAACTCCACGTTAGGACCGTGCAATTGGGTTAGGTTCCCATCCTAACCCCTGGTCCCAATACTCCAACGGAGCACACTACTCCGGTCATCCGAATCCACGCCGCCATCTGCTAATTCAGAGGGACGGGTGGAGGTCCCATCCGCTGGGCGGCGGACCAACCATTAAACGGCCGCAGAGGACAGGAAGGACGGCAACGACACACCGCATCTCCTCTTCCTCGGCGGCCCCACCGCTAACGCATCGGACGGCGTGCCCCCGTTCAGTCGCGAGAGATAGGGTGCCCGGCAACGACACACCGAGACACCTCTCCTCCCGCGACCCGTCCTCCATGGACGCATCCAGAGCGGGCCCTAGCGAAGCCCACCCGACGCGTCCCCACCCGGGAACCCTCTTGGTTCACCGTGGTTGTCCAAGCCACGGCTACTAAGCCCCCTCACCACGACGAGGTGGAGATCCGTCGAGGGGGAGCAATAAAAAAAAAACCAATAAAAACATACATACAAAACAATTTTTTTTTTCAGAGGGCTTAAAAAATAATTAATGTCCACCCGTGCGTAGCCGGGGCTAAATAATAATTACGTAGGTAGGTAATAATAGAAAGCTCTAGAATTTCAATATAAGCAAATGGCGGTCACGCGACTGAGTGACCTTTCGTTTTAATAAATACATATTGGACGAACGCTCAGCTCAGTATTTAAAATGTATTTTGACTTTTTACACCAATAAAGAACTACCACAGTATCAATATATGAACTAAAATAGTTATATGAAAGGAAATTTGTGTCATATTTATTTATTTGTGATGAAATAACCTGAATCTTTCATTGCTAATATGGTATGGTACATTTTAGACCAGGTTAGCGACCGCCATTTATCCAGTACATAGATTTATGTATATGTTAATACTGCAGCGCCCTGCGGTTTCACCCGCGTACTCATATTGTTCGCAGACAAATGGTATTTAGGTTATAGCATTCCTTGATAAATGGGTTATCTCACACTGAAAGAAATTTTTGAAATTAAAACTGTTGTTCCTCTATTCACCCAAACTCTTCAGCTTCATCATAGTATACTTATTTTAAACTAAAATAAAACAAAAATAGTAAATAACGATGTAAATGACATAGAGCATGGTTAGTTGGTCTTTGACGTTCTGTACTCTTACCTTCTTGCTTTAGGTATATTTAATTTTTCGACGCACCCTTTTATACAGGTACAAACTGTTATATTATGGGAAAATAAAATTGTTGCGTTCATTACATTTTTCACACATCCTTTACACTTTCCTTAGATTTGTACAAAAAGTAAATAAAAAATAGCATGTCGATCAAGTTATTCCTTAGTTTTAGTGAGCCTAACAAACGTTATTGCATTGATTCATAATTACGACGCTGATTAGAAATTGCTGGGAAATTAGCAATTAATTGCAAATAAAGATATTACTCGCCGGTAGGTACTGTGCTGTACTGTTGGCTGTCGCTTTTTCCAATTTCATTTGCAAAGAAAAGTTTCGCAGATTTCCAAGATCAAGTGTATATCCGAACGCGCCTAACGTATGCTGCCCCCGCGTGGTACGCGTTAGCCGCGCCTACTCATAGAAAGCAACCGTGCAAGCGCAGCAAAACATAGCCCTCAGAGTAATCGTGGGCGCCGGCCGGTATGTCCGGAATAGCACAATCGCGCGTGATACGGAGGTGGAGTCAGTGGGAGAGTTTGTGGCCCGGTTATCGTCCGCCACGTTTGACAGGGCGGACAACGGACCACACACTCACCTGCAGGGCTTCGCGCCTCTGCATGCGCGACCTCCGGACGGCCGTGCGTACCCGCGAGAGCTCTTAGCCCGCGAAATAACCACAGCGCAATCAGTTATCTCAGGGAAACCGAGTCTGGCTTGTAAGACGAAGGTTACAACAGCACACCCATCTACAAGCACATAACACACCTCAATCACGACACACCACACCCCTCAGTCGCAAGACTGTCTTAGTAGTCTATGACTGCTACTAGCCTTCGGGCTAAGCTGCTAGTAAGCAGCACTACCCCAGCATACCATCCCTACTGCCACAGGCAGTTCCCCCACCACCGAGGGGATGTTTCCCCTCGCGAGCAATTGCCCGGGCATGAGGTTCGCCTCGAGGCCCGTAGACCTGTCCCCCCCAGCCTTCCCAGGCTGAGAGAGAGAGAAGACACCCACACACAAGATCAAGTAAACAGTTAAGTGACATAAACTTAAGCAAAATAAAATAAAGAGAATAAATAATATTATAAGTAAACGTATTCCAAACATCAAATTCGACACAGATAATATTAAATGCCTCATAAAATCTCAGATAACTGTCGCCATGTTAAATTTCTAGGGAATCACAATGGAAACGTTTTAATAAAGTTGAGTAAAAATTGAATTTATTAGTCGAGTGCCCCCACAATATTTCAAAATTCATTAGACTCCAATTATACCAATTTGATCCGCCAAATGACTTCCCTGTAATTTCCGAGAGCGTCGGATTTAGGAATTTTCGCAATTTTATCAAGCTTTGTTATGATTATTCCGTTTGCGTTATTAAATGACTCCTATTATACCTTGTTAAGATTGTTAATTAACTTTTATCCTTTTGACAATTTCTTTTGCAATTCATGAATTATCTTGCTACCGGTTACAGTAAGCGTGTATTATAATTGGAATGTAGCTGACGTAGGACCGTACACCTCGTTGTGTCTTGTAGCCGGCGCGGTGGTCCAAACATTCAATACGTTTATTAGTCACATTAGCTTTTTTAATGGTATAAGGTGGAAACGAGTAGTCGGAGCCATTTTTATGATTGCCGAGCGAGGCACATAGACATCCGCATTGAGCTATATAAATGCGCTGACCTCCTTTCTCCTTCCACCTCTATGGGCCACCGGCTCCTTACACACCGCACGAAACACGACAGCACAGCTATCACTTTACACCAGTCGTGCCGGCCCGATTCGGCTGCATGTAGGCATACAGTGTGGCACTCTTACTAGCTTGTTTAGGGCTATAATCAGGTTGTTGGCTTAGATGGTACTGTTGAATTGTTGTCGGTAACCAATCTATTTATCCTAAGCTTTATTATTTTTTGTACATGGATAACTCTGGCTAGGATAGTGTGTATTTTGGTATCACCAGTAAACATATTAAATGTGAAATGGTTTTTTTTTATTTCTTTTCCTGATTCAAAATAATATTTTTTATTTCTATCATAATACATTATACAGTCGGAATTCCGTTTCGGAAATGTATATAACCGCCATAGTGGTAAAACATAATAGAGAGAACATTACTTTTCTATTTATAATCTCCAGATTATGTTTTTACAGTTCTTATGAGGAGGCAAACGAGCTGTCAAGCCTTATGTGGCTGCTGCTGTCAAGACTTATTGTCCTCCTTTCCACATCTCCTCCAAGGGGCCAACTGAAAGACTACGACACGCAAGCGCTGTCGCGTTTCATGCGTGTAGTAGTCCCTTACCCCGGTATCGTGTGAGCGAAGAGGTACCTCCCCGGTGGTGTCAGCCCAATTGCCCTCCTATATCATAAAAAAATAAAAATAAATAAACCGCGATAAAATCCGTTCAAATTGTTTTATCTAACATCTAGGTTTTAAAATAGCACGAGGTTAAAATGTAAGTCTATAGAGTTTAACTAGCACAGGTTTTGAAACAGCCGGAGTATTCTCGAGGGTGGATACGTCCTTAAACGATAACCCACGAAATATGTAACATTACCCAGCGGGAGCACGAGAGCTAATATTTGCGCATTGATCCCGGGGAGCGACGTGCCCGGCCCATTGTATCGAGAGGATCACGGGATCTGTTTACTTTGGCTGTGGAAAAAATTGAAAGTTAAGTGGTTTTAATAGCTGCCGGTTTATCTCTGTTTATGTGGTTTATAACGCGTTGTTATTTTGTTCAGGTTTTGTTAAAAACATGATATAATATTAATATGTAAAAAATATTTAACATAAATAATTAAAATACTGAGTTACGTTGTAGCATTCAAGCTCGTTGATCTAGTAATAGCAAAAAAAATAATAAATTTTATTATCTATTCCGTTCTATTTTTCTTGTACAACTGTCCAATAACAAATGAAACTAATTAAATTAGTAGATACTAGTAAATCTTTTTAGAGTAAAAACCTTAACAGTACCGCAAGGTAAGGCAAGTACTTAACAACATCTTTTTACATGCCTAATAAAGTAATTATACTTACGTGATCGCGAATTATTCGCAATGATAACAAACGTCGCGCTTGTAAGATACTTAAATTAGCCGCGATAAAATCCGTGAATATAGTTTTATTACAATGATAACACTAGTTTAAACCACTTCTCTTAATCTTCAATCTGTTTAGAATTTTTGGCAACACCCAGACTAAGAATGGAAAAAATGAAATAACAAAATTGCAGTAGGGACCTACATGCATGTGATTTAAGGGGAAAATTGATATTTTCATTTACCATGATAAAATTTGTGAAAAATAAATTATCTCTTAGTGTAACATTAGCTTAAATATGATGATCAGTTGGTATTTATGTAGTTTTAAATAAACATTATTTGAAATCCTGACGTGATATGGGCTACGTATATTTGAACATCAAAGGATTGACTGGTTCTAAACATGTTCCGAAATAATTGTTTAAAATCGTATATAAAAAATATAAAAAATTGTAAACTACCTACTAGTGTACACTACCTACTAGTGTAGTTTATTATCAAACCACAAATATATAGATAGTTTTTGTGTCTTCCCCTCGATCGACAAGTTTATCTACTTAGATACTACTTAGATTTTTTATAATTTGGTTATAATATATCGATAACTGTCAAGTAAGTCGGAAAAAAATCAGAACAATATTGACGTGCGCTGCCCTAATCGTTGGGGTTACACAAAGATAATTACTGTAGGATTATTTATCTTAAATAGTTCTAAATAAAAGTTCGCGACAGCATATATCTATCTTTTATGTGTAAGTCACTATGACCAAAATAGTGAACCAAAGATTCAATTAAATTGGATATTTTTTAACGATGCACATTTTAGAATATTTATCAAACTGTTATGAAAATTGATACATCTGTCACTTTACGTATTGAATGTAAATAAACTTTGTCTTTTACACTAAGTAATTTGGACGAATAGATTAAAAGTTATTATCACGATAAGATTGACTTAAACGGAATATCTAAAGCGCCTAAAATGTGCGGCGACAAATTCGATTCTCAAAACGATTTATTGTTTCATACAATACGTATATATTTAATATAATATATATTTCAGTATAATATTAGATTATGTATAATAATAACAACACCATTTTTAAAGTCCGAAATCCACGCGGGCGAAGCCGCGGGCGGAAGCTAGTGCATCTATAATCCTTCTGACGAACTCAATCTGTATCTGTCTCAAAGCTCTGTATGCTTAATGGAAAATGATGCACACGGAACATATTGGAACATATCTATAACTTCTATAGTTATTTCATCCATGTTAAGCAGACTAAGAGAAGAAGGAATATTCGGTAAAAATCTATGAAAATGAATTTTGTGTCGTCATTTTAGTCCTGAGAACCTCACAAGATGATGATTAATTTGAACTCTAACATCTCATGAAGGCGCTATTATTCAATTGACCTTTTATGACATGAAGTTTCAGAACATTACCAAATCGGGAGATAAAGATACTCGCCGTTAATGTTTATGCCGCATCTAGATACTGACCTGTGTTAAAGAAGAATCATCAATGAACAGTTTTCTCTGTTGCATACTACGATACAGCTGGATTAGTCTTGTTTTACCTCCCAAAATCAGAATGGCGGCATAGCACAGTTCTCTAATAATTAATTTGACGTATCGCCTATCAAAATCGTTGAAAGGTTTCCAAAATTACACTCAATTTAATTGAACTCAAAGTTTTTTTAGTCTACAAAGGCATAATTTATTTAAATTTTTTAATTATTATCCTTTGTACGAATTAAATATCATAATATTATACAAAAAAGTTTGATGTTAATTAAAACGCTAAAGACGAAAAAAAGGAATGTAAAAATTAAGAAGACTTCTTATTTCTGTAATGAGATGGTTTGAACGTCCAAACGTACTTTGTGTTACACCACCTGTTACAGCGTAAAGCCTTAATTTGGTTTTTGTTCTAAAAAATAAAATGAAGCTTTTGTCTTATAATTCGTTCAAATTTTTTGCCGTAAAATTGGAAAGAACGATTTGCGTTTATCTTAATTCATATTTAATCTTTGAAATAGAATGTAATTTCTGTGCTTCAGAAAGCAATTGCTTTTCGTTTTGCAAATCAGAAATATGATTATTTTTTCTGAACGGCATAGTAGATAAACCCAGGAGCTATTAGAGGTAGGCAATAGGTTACAACGGCCATCTGGATATTCTAGAATTGTAAATCCCAGCAGTCAGTTGACATAAGCGACCGTGTATTGTTTTAGTGTGAGATTGTGAGAGACTCTGTAAGAGCATCCACAACTGACACACGCGTTGGGAGGTGTGTAAGGCGTAAAGGTAGAAGACGTAAGGGACCACTAATGGTGGTCATGCTTTAGTAACAACCTGTTTCAATGGCTTCATATTCCTAACAGTCAGTCACTCGAAATAAAATGCCATTTAAATAAGTAGGTACGTGCCCTCGCTAAGCGACGCTTAACTTACCTAGTGGATCGACCAAAGGCGTGCAATGACTTCTTGAAGTCATTGCACGCCTTGCAACAAATGGCTAATGCTTGCATTAGCCATTTGTTATATTGATAGAGTAAATGTTCAATGTAGTTATTCTTAGTGTGGTGTTAATTTTAAAGTCGTCTTAATTGTTTTATTAAAATTTAAATATTCAGACGCAATGCCTTTTTTCAAAAATGGAATTAAAAGGGCTGATATGATGATGATAAAAATTGCATTATTAAGAGCAAAAGCAGGTTTGTCCGTAATTATAATATTTTGATCACAATCTACAACGATAGCTTTGTTTATCTAATAAGGTTAACCTTATTAGGTTGACTTTAAAGTTAATCGATTCTTCGATTAAAAATTAAATCGATATGCAAGTTAATGGAAGTTGTTTGAAACGGGAAAGCGGGGCAGCGAATATTCCTATTATTGCTTATTGAATATATTACGAGTTTCATTGCACGGACTCCACGGTGGATTCGGATCAAAGGATATTGGAATTTTGCTACAAAAGCCAAGGCTCCTCCATATGATCGTATTTATAATCTTATTACAACTGAAAGGGTAAAGAATAAACACAGTTGTATTGTTCTACATACACATTATACATTTAAGAAGGAATGATTTGTATAACGTAATTGGTCCCTTTTATAACTCAATTGTGAGAGTTTATGAGGCAGTTAGATACCTTCTGGGCTAGTTAATAAACTCCTACAGTACCTGTAGGAAATGTTCTATGGACATATCCTACAGCTAGTGACATGTTAGAAAATTTGGCTTTTCTCGTTCATGTAGATTTCGAGAAAAGGAGTCCTGGAGGCCCGTGATCAACGACGGATGTTATATATAAAAATATTATATATATTTCCTATTGACCGATGAAAACATAATTTAACGAAACTTAACTTATAATAAGTACTGGTTACTGTATAAACAACAAAAGGAGAGCCTTAATGACTCCCAACTATAATGAGCAAGGTCAACGACATGTCTCTGTTTTAACCGTGATGGATCGTAGCTGTGCTCCTAGGTACAGCAGAGTCAAAGTAGCAGAGATATCTAGGAACTTTCTACCCTTACATACTGTAATTTCACATGCTGACCTACTACGCCCACAATATGTCACATATAAGCAGTGCTACTGTTAACCCAACAATATAATCAATAATGTCATAACCTTATGAAGGATATATATTATATATCCAAGTGTACATATAAGTGTACCTTTCTATTCTATTCTACCTATAGAATTTTATTAGGTACATGTGACGTTAGCCGTCACAACTTGAGGTACGTTTTGTTTAATATAGCAGACTAACATTATAATATAGTTCTAATTATATTCAATCAAGTATATTATATTACCTATAATAATAATAAAAATTTAAAACATACAACAGCAACAACGGGATTTGAACCCGCGACCTCTGGCTTAAAGTCAAAAATGCGTGACATACTTGCTATACGGTAATCTATTATCATTGTCGTACTAACAATATCTTGACAATACAACCTCTAAAAGTTGAGTATGCAAAATTTATCAAAATATCATAATTTTAAGGTTAGATTGTAATTGATTAGAAATTTTCAAGTAGAAAGGGTAATCAAGTAAGATATAGCTAGTGCTAATTGCTTCAAATATATTGCTTAACCACATACGAGCAATTAAGGAAATCGTAGTTCCACAATGAGCTGCTAAGTTATCGTGGAACTGGCGCGTAAAGTAGTTGCGGGAGCACGCGCCCATTACAGACTTCATGTCTCTAATCTCTATGTTTTGATTACACTACAATTTGACTAAAATATTCGAACACATGTTTAATTTAATAAAAATAAAAGAGTCTTTAATTTGGTCGATTAATCATTTAGGCACCCTGTTTACCTACGCAAATCTGTGGACAGGAAGTGGGAATTTAGCCGTAGATCGAGGCCAGTGGCCTGCTATGGGAGAGGCCTATGTCCATCAGTGGTCTGCAATAGGCTGATGATGATGAATCATTTCATCATCTGGATCAATCGTTTGTGATCTAAACCAACTATAATAACACCTAAATGTGTTACGATGCATGCATGCAGCCGAATTGGGCCATCGCGACTGGAGTGGTACCTGTCGCTTAGATGACCGGCATAACGTGCGGCCTATAACTAGCCCATAAAGCAGGGAGAAGGAAGTGTAACGTATCTGTATAACCTCTAGACTCTATAGGCATCGGTAGTCCTGAAAATTTCTTATTCGGCGCGTTTGCGTAGAATAAGAAATAATCCTACTAATATTATAAAGGCGAAAGTTTGTGAGTGTTTGTTACTCTTTCACACAAAAACTACTAAACGGATTTTTATGAAACTTCACAGTAATATAGCTTTCATATCAGAATAACATAATAAGTTAAAATTTATAGGGATTTTTTATAATTTGGTTATAATATAACGATAACTGTCAAGTAAGTCGGAAAAAAATCAGCCCCCAGAGAGCAATATTGGCGTGCGCTGCCCTAATCGTTGGAGTTACACAGATAATTACTGTAGGATTATTTATCTTAAATAGTTCTAAATAAAAGTCCGCGACAGCATATAGGTATCTATCTTTTATGTGTAAGTCACTATGACCAA
>LUGF01057790.1:10748-37833 GCA_001625245.1 Calycopis cecrops | reverse complement strand
CGGACTTTGAGTCTGCCATAGATTATTCTTTTCCTATGCTATAAGGAGATAGACCCAGCTCTACTGAAGGATAAACAAACGTGAACAATACGCACACACTAGAGCCGTATAACTGTTGTAGACAAGGTGGAGTTGCTAATAAATAGCGGGGCCAATGGGTCGGAAATCAAGAGCGGCCAGCAAATGAAGGGCCTTTATACGATACTTGAGACTCGCCTCGTTTTGTTTCCAGCAGTCCGGCCCAGCTGATAACAATGGCCCCCAGTTTGACCCATTGTTTGATAAATATAAGCAAATTTGTTTCCTTTGTCCGCTTCTGTTATTTATCCCAAATATATTGGGATTTTGTACTTAAATTTGCCGACAAACGGTTCGAATGGTTCGAATATTTGGTGTTCTATGAGACAGATTAATGGTTCCCTTTTTTATTTGCGTAGTGAGCTGTGTGTTACAATGTACCATTTTGAGTCAATCCTGTATGTGTACCTGAGTCTAAACTTGTAGATCAGCGGTTCAAAAACTTTTTTGGCGGCGGAACTCTTTTGAAAAGTAGACATATTTACGCTCTCAGTATGTATATACATATACCTATTTAGGTAGATATTTAAGCTTTACAGAATCTATTAAGCTGAATCGGGAAACTGATGGCAGGTGTATTTTTTCTCATTATTATATTCTCGCGGAGCACATTTTAAATATGGCTGTTGTAAATAATTAATATTTCCATAATATTTTGCGAGAACGAGACTGTGGCCCATGCGCTTTTTATATGTATGTAGATTATATGTGATTCATAAATATTTGGTAACAAAATATATATTATGTGAAATACGGAGATCGGAGCTGACATGTATGTCAGCAAATGCCTCGCTTGGGGCAAATTTTGCATTGTCTTATTTGATTGTACATTGATTGATATTTGTTTCACTATCTGTATGGACCTTTGCAAAATAAACATTTATTTATTATTATTAAATACGTAGAACCCAAGACCAAGACTACGATCAGATTGATGAGTTTGTAGGAAGAGATTAAAGAATTTCGAGGAATCAAGAAGAGAAGTATACATGGCCCGTGAAGCTGGAAGGAGAAAGGAGGGCAGCGCATCTGTATACCCTCTATGCGGATGTCTATGGGCGTCGGTAGTCATGAAAATGGCTCCGACTGCTCGTTTGTCCCCGCATGCCATCAACAAAAAAAACCAAGAATCGTGACATTTGGCTCGGTTCCTACTGTAAACCCCGTTCGGAAACTGGCATAAAGATATGTCCATGTTGTTACATAGACGCATAGCATTATAAGATACGAAGAGCGTGAAGCAAGAAGAACATATTATAGCATTTCATGAACATGAGGTCCTTAATTACGCACTATTTAACGCGACGGAAATTGAGGTGGAATCTGCCACACCGATCCGTTGCAGCTGATTGCACTCGGTGTGCAGACTCAGCTATGCGTGCGCTTCGTCTTGGCTGCTAATGCAATTACGTCAAACCTAATTAATATAGCTGTGTATATAACAACAGACAATATGTTATGTAATTTATGATTTTTATATTCTAAGAATTTGAGGCAATATTGGATGAGTCACGATAATGACCTATAGAAGAAAAGGAAATTAAAGTAATGCATCTGTATAACAATTGTGCGGATATCTATGGGCATCGGTAGTCCTTAATAGCCTTCGATTGCTGCTGCGTTTCAAAATACTAAAGTAAAGGAGAACAATAATTCGCCACGGTCATATATCGTCCAAGCAGACCGCATATTTACTGATCGTTCGCACAATTGCTCCGATAAATGGGACGTTCAGCGGCTTGACCTCTACGGGGTATTATGTTGTATGGTACACAAAAAGTAAGTGTACACAGTACCCTTGCTTATAGAATGTCATCATCTTTCTTTGAGTACATACATACTTGGTTTAGACTTTAGGTTTCATATTATAGTATGGGCGATACATGGTATTTTAAAGTAGGCGCTTAGATGAAAACCGATGGTAGATACTGAAGTCCAAAGCGAAGATTTTGTCACCGTTGCTATAGAGCAAATGATAGCACTGATGAATGCAATGGTCTTAACTACTTTTTTTTATGGTATAGGAGGGCAAACGAGCTGCCGAAGCCATTTTCATGACTACCTACGCCCACAAACATCCGCATAGAGGCTACACAGATACGCTGTCCTCCTTTCTCGTCCCACCTCCATGGGCCACCGGCTACTTAGACACCACACGAAACGCGAAAGCACAGCTGTCACTTTACTCCGGTCTCGTGTAAGTGAGAGGTACCTCCCCGGTCGTGCCGGCCCAATTCGACTGCATGCAATCATGCAGTGTGGCACTACCTCTTACCTACTTTGTAAAGATAAATATGTTGACCACGTACTTACCTACTTACCAATTAAATAATTAATACCATTAGTTCGACTGTTAAATTAGATATACGTTGAACGAAAAGCAATGGTTAAAATTAAAAAAGAAAACATAAGTATTTTACTTTGTACTAATAGACGAAAATTTATTAGACCGGTTTTAATTGACTTTAGCGGGTCCTTTAGAACCTCCTCGTTACGAGCTTTAAACGTAACTTGTAATTTTGTTACCTTAAAGACTTAAACTTTTTATGACATCGCCGTAGCCTGTTTGTGGACTTTCATTTTACTACTAAAGATTAATTAGGTAAGCCTCTGTTCGTTGCCGTGCACTGACTTAATAAGTACAAAGGTTCACAAAGGTTCGCTTTGAAAATGTAGTCACAAGGCGGGCTTGTCCACTGCAGGACGAAGAGCTACGTCACACACTCGTTGCCTGGATACAGCACACGTTTGCATGCGACAAATTAACAGTACGTTCAAATTATTTGGTCTAGGATTTATGTGTCACTGGAACAAGTTTTCACGCGAATGGATGACTCCATTATTTATATTTTATATCTTCGATTCCTTATATTCATTTTTACGTCTTCTATTCGTTATATAATGTATGAATAGCGCTGAGTCATGTGAAGTTCTATTTTTATTGTTATTTGCTTTATTCAAATATGGGACATGTCCCATCAAAGATGTATTGTAAAAGAGTAAAATCGAATGGAATAAATTCACATGATACCATCGACAAATGATTTTCAGGCTGTTATATAATTTACGATACATAAAGATATAAAAGAAGCAATTATTATATTGTATGCATATATAAATGTAAAGTTTGATCATACATTGTTGATTGGATGTTGTTGGTTTTTGATGTTTCATCCGTAGAGTAATTGTAACTCAATTGATTTGCATACGAATTGTTTAAAATAAATAAGACTAATGGGTAGCTGTACTTATTTACATATCTGATAAAAATCAACTTAGCGTGCCAACTAATGTTAATTGATGTTATTTTTTAAAAAGAGGAAAGATTTTAGTTCTTTATTTTTACCGAATAGGCTAAAAAAGACTGGACCAAATTTAAGCATTCCTTCATTGATAGACTAGACTACATTATCAGGATGTAAAAGATACTATATTTTATAGGTAAATATTGAACAATTTTTATTTTGCACATCCAACGAAGCAGGTCGGCTAGTTGATAAATAGTCTATCAGAAACCTTTTTATAAGTGTTATAATCAGATAAGTTTGAGATACCAAGCTAAAAATACAATCCAAATACAAATATAGGTAGGTTCTAGTTCTATTGCAATGAAGGTCTGTATAAATGTTGCAATAAAAAGTTTATTACTGCAACAGTGTATATTGTATTGGTGTTCGAAATAAATAAAAAAATATCACCTGTATTCTTTGCGTATGCGTGATATTTTTTTTATGACGTGAATTGTTAGAAAGCGAACCAACTCTAAGCAAACATAAATGGCAATGATAGATTAAGTTCGAGATCACCGGAACCGCTCCTTATAATCTTTCCGTGCCCGTATTTACCTAGATTACCTCGGGTGGATATACGAGCCTTCATTAGAGTGACCGATTGCACGCGATTACAGACGGGAGTCGCCAGTGAGTGATGACTGATGGCTGATAGCGTTATCACCTTATATTTTGACCGATAATATTATCACCTCCACTGATACCAAATATTTATACATGCTTGCAGTTGTTTAATACATACAAAACTATACTATACTATTTATATGTTTGCACTAATATTTTTTTAAGGGGACAAACGAGATATCAGAGCCTTGATGACTGATTACCTACGCCCATTGACATGATTATCGTACCCGACCCGGCTTGGAGACGTTCAAGTTGAAAAGGGTCCGTTTCGTGGGTACAAAAATGATCTTAAGATCCTTAAGCCTCACGGGGCCCGGGGCTGCAGCCCCCATAAGCCCTTACCTAGATCCGACGTATACAGATTTGATCTGTGATGTCCTCCTTTATGAAAAACCGTCACTTTTCGATCGATTACGATTCATGCAAGCAAGAGGTACCTCTCCGGCCGAGCGCGGTGGTTTATATCTTGGTTTATTAAGATCTAATCAGTTTATGTTATTACCTATATAGTACTTGATACTACTAAGTAATATTACCCTTTGGCTGCACAGCTGGCATACCCGGGTCGAATCTTCATTTAAAGTTTTTGTCAAGGATATTTCCAGTGAGTGCTAAAAAGAGTATTTATATAATACCTTCCGAACGTTTGTCCCACGACACCCTACATGTTTTTTATCCCCCATCGAATATCTATTTCACATACTTGTTACTCCATACTTGTACATGTATGTATGTATGTACGCTTGGACGTGCTGATTAGGTATGTAAATTGGCTGACCGTCGCTTTGCCAAAGCCTTGTGTCCAATGGTAGAGTTTAATATCTTAGTTTACTTAGCTCATGGATTTAAGTTTGATCTACGTTTGTGTTCATTGATATTTCTTGTGCTTGAAATTATATACTTGATACTACCAAGTAATAGTAGTAAGTAAAAGTAATATACACCATTATTTTATGCTACCATGTTGGTAGTGTGCATAAATGGTGTACCTGTATTAAAAGTAACGCGACCCTCACCTAAACCTCATGTTTGACTTAAAAGCTCCATGATAATTATAAGGGTTAATCCTAACTTAGGATTTAAGTCTTTAATGCACATGACTACACAATGTCTGAACTTTACATTTTAGTGATGCCATTTATAATAATAATAATGTAATAAGTAATAGCCGAATATTGGCTTCAGCTTCTATCTCTATTTATACTAGTCAGCTGCGCTGCTTGGGCAGCATACTAGTATAAATAGAGATTTGCCACGGAAATGCATTAATATCTACCAAGAATTAAACTTTTTTTAAATTTTATAAGAGACAGTATAATTTATGGTAGTATAATATATGTATAGAAGCATATATATTAGATAGCTAGGAATTCATACGTTGCCACGATCTACACGCATATAAGCCGTTATCCACTGGTCAATCGCGATCGGCCTGTTGGCCATCCCTGACCTATATTGTGTGCGTTGAGATAAGTGCACTCCCTATATTTTATCATACTCATATTCTGATGGAACGGCGGCCCGACACAACCAAACGAATTCCATCGTAAAACTGAGACATTAATGGGCTGTAATCCGAGGCACGGAGGTATAACATTAGCAGCTTCGCGACTTCCCACTGTTACAGCAAATTGATTAAAAAAAAAATATTTGGTCCAGCCCTCGAACTGGGACCTCAAGAGCTGTGGCTGAACATGCTTACCATTAGACCACGGCGTACACACACACGCACACACACACACAAACCAAAATCGTACAAAAGTATCGGATTATGTGACTAACGTACAGTCGATACCTCATTTGTATTTCGAATATTTTAATATTCATAATGTAATGGTTAGCTATAATGAGTTTAAAACTCGTGCCGGATCGCGGCACGAAGTCTGTGCAAATTTTTAATGAGTTCCGTAAACAAGAAGTTGCCTTAATGTTTATTAATTTATTACCGACATTATATGCTTGGGAGTTAAACCACGATGAGAGACACTTGCACCGTGGAAGTGGGTAAAAGATATGACCTGTAAAGTGGGAGGCAATTGTGGTTTGCCAGAATGTTCATACCGGTAAGTATAACAGGTTTTTTAGATACATGTGATGTAACTAGATGTAACGAATATGTGTCACTGCAAATACACATAACATATTAATTAATTCTCTCGTAAATTAAAATAATGCTAAATTAAGTAAATTATTTGTTTTATATTATTATGTTAAGGGGTATTTGAAAGGCAAAAAGTATGTGTTTGAAAGAGAGCATACGTTGTAGTCTTTACTCAAAGTACGTTCATACACCCATTAGAATTTCTTTAATAAAATTATAATAAAAGTAAATTTATACTAAAACTAACTGGCTAAGAAAGAAGAATCTAAAATTTATTTCTAACGTACACAAAAACTTTAAAAAACCTTTTTTTTTTTTTTTTCAAATTTAAGACTATAGTAGTATATACTAAAAGTTTAAGACTATTTCCTACCACAATTACGATACAAGTTATGATACTATTAGCAATTAGTACTATAACTATGGTATATTATGTTTTATATGTTAGCTAAAACATTTAAAATTTCAAATAACGAATATGAAATTAAAAATGTAATATAACATAACAATCTGAAATGGTGACTAACTGTGTTCTAGTAGTGTTGCTCGAAGATGATGGAACGATCGAATATGATTATGACGATATACGTACGTCTTTATTCTGCCTGGTTGGGCGCGAGTGGGAAACTGAGAAAGAGTTCATCATAAGAGGTAATTGTTTAGCAAAGCAACGGAAGATACTTCATGATGATAATGACTACATAAAATAATTACCTGGTAAGGATTTTGTTTTCACAAATTTCTCTGTCCTTGGAGGACGAACTCTCGACCCTGCGACCTTTCATATGGATCGTACGCTAGACGAAACTTTATTTGATTCAGAATAACAATTAAATGTGTAATCGATAATTTCATATTTCGTTATTTTATGTTCTTTTACTAACTTTTATGTCTACTCTACTCAATCACGATAAATGAATTACTAAAACTAAAGTTAAGAATAAATTTGGGAGTTAATTAATGCATATAATTTAAAATTAAGCAATTTTTTTGTTTACGGGAACATGCCTCTGCTACCATAATAAGGCGAATATACTGCAAAGTCGCAGAAAAGCGGCGTGCCCCACCATTGTTAACACCTCAAACCCTTTCCAGAAAGCTGATATTACAGCATATTTCTTAAAATTTATTAAAAAAAAACTTACAATTAACAGGTTGATCCATAACATCAATTCAGTCAAGACGCGGACGGACGCCTATACAACACATCTACACTTTGTGCTTTTTTCAATAAAGATTATGATTAAACAGCATTAGAAATCTGATTAGTGCTAAGCTCAACTGATAAATAGTTCCCAATCTCGTACTAAATTTGTGAAAAATTCCAATACCTTTTTACACCTTTGAAGCACTGCATTAATTAACGTTTGTGTATTTCTATGTATCTAGCAAAGGCTCGCGAGATTTATTTTTTGTTGTATACATATATTAATTAAATTACTGTTAAAGTTTAAACCCAAAGGCGCGATAGTTTTTCTGTAAAGTTTACCACAAAATTATCAATCAGTGGGATTGTGCGACAGACTAAAGGGTGGGTTGATCTGTATAGGCATGTTGTTTATTACTCAAATTAACATGAAAGGCGTATAACTATACACTCGTGGGAGCCGATTCCACGAAGAGCTCGAGAGAAGGCTCTATTAGGTAATCGATCGTTAATCTCTATGAGGTATTACTAGCGGTATTTAGAGTTTGAGGCTAACACCGCCAACTACTTGGATGTTTTTGTTTGAATATAGCCCTGGGAATATCGAGCAGAGAAACAGTCGGCCTCTCGTTTCATTAGCTTTTCCTATAATAAATAATTGAGAGATTCTGTTGCGGGGATGAATCCGGGGTCGAGGGGCGGGTGGTGCTCGGTAAGCCTTCAGTGATCGGCTGCCCGCCCTAGCGCCCGCACGCGATCCCGCCGCCCAATCCCGTGTGCCAAAACACCGTGTGTAATAAGGCATATGCGTTGTGGAAAACTAACCCTAGTAAAGTGATAGTGAGTAATGCTAATAGTAACCAGTGGAGTATGTGAGGTTTAGCCTGTAATATATCTTCATATATGTCTCTCTGTGACAGATACAGCTAAAAACTCTTATCAACGTGAGGTTTTTTTCACTCAATCAGTCATACTGTCGATTTCTGACATGAAACATTTCAGCTTCTGATGATTTTAAATCTATCTGCATTATACAATGGATATCGTATTTGAAGATAGAATGTATTACTTCAATTTATTTAATTGTACTATTATATTATATTATATTACAATAAGTACCTTTACTTATCCGATTGCCATTAATAGCGTAGATAGTTGTTGTGTGCACTTATATGGTTGCTATTTGATTTTGTGACCATCTTTTGTATAGGTTCTTTTAGGTCTTAAATGCTTTGCACTATGTCGTGGCTATTGAAGTCTGGATTGATTTTGAGTTTTAACTGGTCTTTATCATTGTTGACTCTTCTCCTCTAATCGATTATAGTTATCATCTGGCGCCGGTGGTCCCTTACAACTAGACTAAACTACAAGAGAGATCTTATTTTTTGTTATTTTATAGTAAAGCGAGTATAGTATTTTATAGTAAGGATGGCAAGCGAGCAGTCGGAGCCATTTTCATGACTGCCGACGCTCATAGACACACGTATAGAGGCTATACAGATGCGTTAGCCTTCTTCCGTCCCTATGGGCCACCGAATACATAAACATCGCACGAAACATGACAGCGCAGCTATCAGGTATAAGTGAAAAGTACCTCCAGTAATGGCGTCCAATTTGGCTGCAAGACAGCGTCACTACCACTTACAAATCTTAGATGGTCTTGAAAAATCCTAAGACAAGAAATACCTACTGTGCATCTGATACATGCCAGCTGGAAATAACTCGGTCGTCAGTTTCATTCGTACTTCAATAGGTACTCGATATTCGCGGCTCTCTCCCCTGAGATGAGAACAATACGTCACATAAGGCCACATTTGCACCTTGTAAAGTTCAATCTCTAACTACCTATTCACCTTGGAATTTTTCTTTTTCACGTTTGTGGAGTTGACAACTTTTAGATGGGTCCATGGCGTTATGTGTTTGCATCTCTACGTCAAAATGTTTATTATCTTTTAAATGGCATTAATTTTTGTTTCTACTAATTTATTTGTATGTTTCTATATTGTCATCTTTAGCAAGTTGCAATCTCTTCATTAATTCAAGTACTTATTTATAACGTGCTTCTGCACCTTTAATTTTGTTTAATTGAGTATATTGACAAAGAAAAGAAATATATTTGCTAGTCGCTGGCACCATAGTCGTCTTTTAGGTCTGTATGGAAAACAAGGTATAGAGAACTATTTTTTGTTAAGATAGATCGATTGATTTGTACCTAATGATTTGAACTTTCAACGTCCACTTTTTGGTTTAAGCCAAACATCGTCGAAGACTTTTTGCACGAGATGGATGAGTACTCCAACAACTCAAGGGTCAACCTTTTACAACTTTGAGTCTATTAAGGAGGACCGCGAAACTTACATAACCCAAATCGGCACACTTGAAACTTTGTCAACTTTTGCGGACTTGTTTATGAGCACTTCCAGCTACCACACCAGATGACGCGAACTCGCATATATGTCTGTAAGATGTGGTGAAGTATTCGCACTTTTAGTTAAGTTTTGGAGTGCGACCGCGCCTATTGTATTCAAGTTTATCATGTGTTGTTTTGTAATTTGTACCGATTGCTATATTGGTTATCCTTACCACCACATTCTGACAACGACCTCAATCGTGACTAGTAGTAGATTAATTGTTGTAATAATACATTCGATATCCATTTGATTTGTTTGTTGATATTACGTTTGTAAGACTTCGCAGTAGCTTAAGATATCAGTTACCAACGCCGCTAAACATAAATGATATTTAATTATATTAATAATGACCTCTCCTCATTAGAAGTAATATGTTATTTTAACTAAAAATAATATAACAACCTAATATATTTATCTATTGTTTATATATGTTTGTATATATTCTACAAAATTTCCATCCGTTTTTTAAAGAATTGCGCCAATGGAGGTATTTGTAATGAAATACGATAACAGCAGAAAGCTAATGTTTTAATATAACGTGAATTGCATTTTATTATTTTATCTAAATAAAGCAAAACCCACATTACGACCCGCACACAACTCTTTAATCCATATAGCAAACGTAAATTAATTATTATCGTGTGTGACATTTTCAACCACATTATTACGTATGATTTTAAATTTATATCACAAAAAGTTTTATTTCGACACACAGTCAAACCACGTAGTCAAACAGATATTTTTTTTTTAATTGAGGTCGAAATTTTAGCTACGGAAGATAGGTACTAGTTATCTGCATAATATATTATACTTAGCTTAGAATAAAACATATATTTTATAAATTAATTTATAAATCAAAAATATTATTCTTTGATGTCAAGCCTATTGTTGTTGTAATCTGGAAGCCTTATATTTGCGCTAAAGAAAGAATATTACAAAGTTGCCAGCGATGTAGAGCATTTGTATAACCTGCTGCAATCAGCTCTGCCATTTTTTGCCGGATTTTTCATTTCGTTTTGTTTCTTCTTATTCTCACAGTACAAATTAAATTCTTTTGTTACTTCAATTCTTCTCGATTCTGTATGTGATGTGAAGTACAAAAATCTATATTATATACATATCCTACCGTGTAAATACAATGGCAAAAGTTATTATTATTAAAGGCATTAAATTAAATTTAATTCGATTATTGTTCGGATAAATCTGTTTTTCGGATAACTTTTCATGAATTTATAAAATATTGAAGTATCAAAATATTAAATCCGGCCTTCATCTACTTTAAATTTCTGGGAAATTGGTGTTTTGCGATAGTATTTATATACCGACCTACTATTGCAATTATTATTATTATTAATTATTATTATTTTACCTACCTACTGAAATGTTATACTCTTCTTTACCTACAGATTATAGATATAATTAGGCGGAGGCTGAGACTTTATATTATCTTGATTTTTTTCTGGCGGTATCTGGCCGAACCACTGTCCCAAACTTTTTTATTGTCGTTTCGTCTAACGTCCGCTTTGACCATCAGTTATTTTATATAGCTTCCTCCATTTTTTCACTATAATATTACCAATACCCCCCCACTAGACCTGTAGTTCCCATAAGAGGTCGTTATCGTTCAATTTGGAAAATAATGCTCTAAAATATACCATACATATTTGTTCACAAACATGCTTCTCTTTTAAAAGAAATGCGGCTATAAAAGGTAAAGTCAAATAACGAACTTAATTTCGTGATATTGAATACATAAAAAAAGGAGCAGAAGTCTTTATTAAAGTAGCCTTTAACAGCCCCTTGCCCTTTAAAGAATTCAAGCTCGGATGAATTTAAAAGGCCTCTTGTACAGATTTATTCCTAGTTTTTTTATATTAACCAATTTTAAATGAGAGGATAAAACGAAATTTTACAGGTTAGTAAGTGGTATTTCAAACAATATTTATCATATTGCATGAAACAAATTTAGTATGTTAAGTATATATGTAAGATTTTTCAAGACGTTTGGAAGAAAAGAAATAACATAAAATTCCTTTTTGGAGAATATTCGCAATATCAGATAAAATGCATGTACTGGTCGTCCCTCTACCAGATTTAGAAACTCTCACAAAAGATAAATGCCTCTCGCTATTTCACCGGTCACCTCTCAAATTCAAAAGGTATTTCTTCGAGAGCTTCTACCCCGTTTGATTGCAATGGAGTCATGGAAGTAAAAAAAAATATTACTTCGGTATACCTAGGTATATTGTTTTTAGTAATAATGTAGTCTTCAGTTTGTTGTAAATTATATGTTGTATATATATATATACAATTGAAAAAAAATTAAAAACTTAATTTACAAAAAAATATAATAGTGGAAAGTACAAAGTTCTGTTCATTTCCATCATCAATCTGCACCAGGATTTTCACTTTAGTACAGAATAATTCATATTATAGAACTTGGAAAGATTTATCTATTTCCCTACAAATAGGTTATTTATATAGAAGCAACAGCGCAAAGAAACACCTTTCTCGAAACATACTTCCAACTCACAATGTGCTTTTAGCTCAGAATGAAGTAATTTTCATATGCGAGTTGTTCATGCGGTGACTGTCTCTTCACGGCGACGTGAACGAAAACATGCTTGATGAGAAAATGGAAGTTTAAAGCAAGGTTATTTTTGTGTATGTATAATGTTTCTGACACTTCTATAAAAATAATATTAAGTTTACTCGAACATTACTCATTACATGTCTAACCGTGACCATGGCTTGCCATCCATATTATTACGAGTCGATGTAGAAAGAAGAAGGTCCCTTAAGTAGGTACTAAATAAATTAACTGACTTGAATATGAGTCTAACAACTATTTTAAAAAAGCTAAGCTGCGAGACTTGATTTTTTACAGGTTGTTTTTGATGGATCTTCTTTTTGTAGATAGTTCTACTTTCTTTCTTTTTGGTACATGCTGTGGATGTCTAAGGGCGTAGGTAATCATGAAAATGGCTGCTCGTTTACCCCCTTATACAAAAAAAAATAGTTCTGTAGTAAGGAAAGTTTACAAAATGTTTTTTTGTAAAGCGTTTGCGATTGATAATTTTAATTTTGAGTTGTTTTACCATTAATTAAAACTTACAAAAATAAATTCACATATTATAACTTTTTTATAGCTTAGGAGTCAAAGTTAAGTCTTAAGCGCAAGATATGTGACTATTAAGCATCAAGATCGAAATTTAACGTTAATTTGCGTCATATACTTATTATGTGAGTTTTATCTCGATTGACGCAGATTAAGATGAGCGAAGCTGCATTATACTTGCGGCATATCTCGAGGCGAAATATCAAATACACTGACATCTAAGTGACGGAACATTGACTAGTGATATACTGATATCTTGTCATCCTACAATTTGCGGGTAAACGACGGACGTACAAGTAGATGTGTATTTATATACTTAGTAAGAAGGAATTTATTAAATTGTTTAAATAAATATATTTCCTAACCAGATTTGATACTGTTTTGTCATCGGTATTATTTAAAAAAAAAATAGCTGATCTATTATTTTTAATAGACGGACGGAGATTTGTGAAAATATAATAACCGATCTCTATTTCCTCGTTCCTCTATTCCGAAGAGACGGGAGACCGACAGGACTGGTAGAAATCAAGCGCAGTACCGACGGCTTAACCTGCACTCCAAGGCAGGTGGATGTGACAGCCGTCTCTTGTTAGAATTTGCAAAATCGTAATAACACTTTTTGACCGTACCCGGAGTAAACTCAAACCCGGGATGTCACATACTGAGGCTGAGTGCATTCGTGCATTCTAACCACTAGACCACGAGGCAGTAGTTAAGGGAAGTAAACAAATATTACAATTTATGTTATCTACACTTCCAGTAGTGAAAAATATTTAATTCTGCTGTTACCTGTGTCGAGGAATTTGTAATGAATGTCACAAGGCTTGCGAAAAATTCGTCAGATATTTTTAGAATTTTTAACTCTCCTCGGGTTTCATCCTTGGTGACCTTTCAGCGATATTGTTATTCCAAAAATGTGTTTTTAAAACGTTTCTCTCTGGAAATACTTTAAGTAATCGAATAACTTAAATAAAGGTCATATGTACGGTCAAGTAAAGTGTTCTAAAAGCTACATTTCAAGTGCAAATTAAATTTGGGAAAATATATTTTTAGTCTTTTTCTCTGAAATAGGATTCGATCGAGATTGTTGGATGGTTTATCTATAATTAGATTTGTCAATCGAATCCAATATATTATTGTCTTTATACATCATGTTATAAGATACAGTGTTATGTTAACTTCCATTTATTTGGCTTTCATTAAAGAAACATCGAAAAATTGGAATCAAATATGTATACATTTACACATAAATTTCCACATTTGACTCGAATGTCCTCATGAATTTGATTAAATATCGTAGCAATATGCGAAAGAATAATCATCATATCAAGTGAATCAAATTTAAAATGTCGAAGGAAATATTTTATTACAGTATTTATAAGATTATTTCGATTCTTGGGTTTTTCACAGGTCTGGGGTTGGTTTGAAACAGCTGGTCACGATTGCTTTACAAAAAGAGATTTTTTTGGAATTTTACACAAAATACGTTCGTAATAAAATTTTTGACTTTTAATTCCGCTATCTTTATTGAGTCATGTTTGATTTGACCGTAGACTGTCCCTTAAAAAGGTAAATCGCTCCCAGGTCGGCGGGTCGTTAATTTTTTTCCGGGATACAATGAGTGCGACGGTTTCCCCCAACGTACCTGAACCCTTTTCCTCTTCAGTTCATTTTTGTACAATAATTACATTTACGATATCTAACGTAGATATTATATGGACATCGTTGTATTCAGATAGATTATAGATTACCAAAAGATTATATCCAATATCTGCTTCAACGTGGTTTATTGTTAGGGTATCCCTTAGACCAGTCTGTATGTATTAGTGCTGCTGAATGTGTGACGTATTTGGGTTCCTCTGCTACGTATAATAGTTAGAGATTCTATATTTCCGCATTCATGCACAGGAGCCAGAAAGCGAAAAGAAGGTCGTTGCTTTCCCCAGCAGGGGGTGTCATGTAAGTTGCTGTTGTTGTTATGTTTGTCCTGGGCGAAATGATGTTGTTATTGTGTCGTAAAGATTTTATGTAGTTATTGTGAAAACTGGATTAGTATGTTCCTTAATCACGATATTATAAAAGGAGACTGAAGTTCCTGTGGGAGGTTGACGTGGCAATTCATATGAACCGATACTACAAATTTTGCAAAAATGTGAGCGGATGCTGTGTAAGCAAATAGTTTGCGGTGCGAGAAGATGGGGCGTCTGACAGATTTGTGGGTGGATTATCGAATATCTCAATATTCAATAACAGTTTCCTTTGTTGCACACCATCGGAGCGGGATGAACATTCGTGATGAATGACGATCTGTGTATTCTAAATCGTTTTGATGAATAATTAAGTTAACTCGATATTTGCTTATTTGATTTGTTACGAGCTAAATTTATTGTCGATTGTTAAGAAGTAGTTTATTAACAAAAAAACCTATTATTCTCAAGGTATATAAAGTTTAGTTGTAGCATTATTTAACTGCTTATTTTTTATTTCAGCAATCTTTGTATTAAATATAAATGTAGTCTGAATAGTTTTTATATAATACATTTGCTGGAATTTTTCGTTTTCTTTGCTCGCCAGTATTACTTATAAAAGCCAAGAAAATGTATTTTATTGATGGAATTTCATTTCAGAAAATATCCTTTGTGCTCACATACATTTCTTTTCGTTTATGAGAACATTAGACTTAAAAAGTAAATTTGAGCATCTTTCTCTTTATCAGTCTTTCATGTGAATAGTTATTTGATAACCGAGACGGGCTTTAATAGACCTTTGCGCCGGCAGCGTGTACGATAGCAGGCCAAAGAGTGAAGATATTATATTCTAGGCTTTGTCTGAGACTATTACACGCGCCTCGCCGGAGCCCCGATCGCTGGACTACGTATTGTTTGACGTTTCGCTTAGCAAACGGAAAATGTTTAGAAATGTAGATACATTTTTACTATGTTACCTATCGCTGAAGTCGGTATTTGACAGCACTTCTATATATTTCGAGGCAATGTACAGAATACCCTAGTTAGAATCTGTTGTATTTTATTGTTAGGCAGTTTTATCTTATAAATGATAGTAGGGTGTTAATTTTATAGCCATCGTAAATTGTAGAAAGGTCATAACAAATGGCCGTCCCGCGCAAATAACGTTTCAAATATCAAATATTGCGATGCCCACTAATATACACGTTGTAGAAACTAGCAATGTTAATAATTTGTATGAACAATAGGTAACTCATTTCTAAACATGATTCCGAGATGATCTGAGACCATCAAAAAACTTCTTGCTTATGGTCCAGT
Organism: Calycopis cecrops; assembly: GCA_001625245.1. Taxonomy (NCBI): domain Eukaryota; kingdom Metazoa; phylum Arthropoda; class Insecta; order Lepidoptera; family Lycaenidae; genus Calycopis; species Calycopis cecrops. The sequence goes on along the minus strand of LUGF01057790.1, from coordinate 21,777 downwards.
TAAGTTTCCGTGCATAATTGTGAAATTATAAAGTGGGCCACCTTCTTAAGCGCTACGAGTATTTAATTATACCAGGGGTCAACAAGTGCTCTGCACTTGTAGCCCTAGAAGGGTAAAATACAATTTAAGAATTAAACTGAAAATGCCGAAAAAAACAATGTAACAATACATTTTGTTTTAAAACCAAAAGTAAAGTACCTACCAATTATTTATATGTCTGCAATCTACACTACCAAGAACCAAAATAGTTGCTGTTTATTTGTGAAAAATGTGTTGAATAAGCTTTTAAGGTTATTTTAGTGTCCGTTTTTTTTGGTGCACTTTTTAACACTTTTTCTCTCTAGTTAGAAATATTCGACATAAATACCTCTAATATAGGTATATATATGTTGAATTAACCCGGCACAACCCTGGAGATATCTCGCCTATATGATACTGCCTTAAAAGTGACGGCTATGGAATCGCTTTTCGTGCGGTTTTTCGAGTTGCCGGTGGTTCATTTACGGTTAGCGATCCATCTGCATATAAGGATGTGATTAATGGGCATCAGTAGTCAACTAATGGCTCCGATTTTGCATTTGTCCACCAATGAATAAAAAACAGGAATAATTTAGATCTCATCTATCACTGTGTAGGCGGACCTGACATTTGACTATGTAGTGATGCAGATGTGCCTCATCAGCAAATGAGAAACACCTGCATGTGTTGCATAACTCTTTGTCTCGAAATGCTGCGTGCTATTTTGGTATGGCTTAGGACTTAGGTGGTAACTAAGCAACGTTACCTGTATCAAGGTCAGGTGTATGATGATAATCACCCTCCAGTATATTTTCGCAAGAAGTAGCAGCGACATTGTTGAATAGGGACGGCATGATCAGATCTATGTGTGAGAGGTGCCTCCGTGGCCATGGGTTCTGTATACTCTATCGCGCTGTGTGCGGTTTTTGTAAGTCTGCAAGGCCTTATTCATGGAAGGTAAGATTTTGTTAGAGGTGGGTGACGCTTCTGTATAACCTCAGATGTGCTTAGCTTGTTTGCCGCCATATGCAACAAAATTCCCATACTCGCGTTCACTTAACGCTAATTAGTTTCGTTTATTGTGTAAATAGGTTAATTTGTAGTACAACTGAAATGGGTTGGAATATACAAAATGCGCGTTTTAAATAGCGTTTAAGCGTGCAGTTTCATGATATTATAGCAGTAACATTATTTCAGCTCGCGGTGAACGCTCCGGGCGAAACGGAATTGTGTATTCAGCCGACTGTACCGAGTGTATAAAATGTTAAACGTCCACCGTAACATTTTACAGTCTGTCGATGGAAATCTGCATATTATTCCGCATGTAAAAATTATGTAGAGTTGTATTATTTCAAACAACCAATGTAAATCATTTTGTTGTTTAAATCTCTCACACAGCTTAACATGCATTTATATGACATCATCTGGATCGATTTACTACTGTAGATATTATAATATTTTGTATCTTTATATAGTTAATAAATCCTTCTTGAATAACTATAATATACCTACTTGCCAGTAATCAACTTAGTTGAATCTGTCCTGTGCATCTTTAAAGCTCGCGCTGTAGAAATTATCACAAATACATTGGACTGTGCAGAATGATGTATATTAACATCTCTCTTATCTTTACTTTTCGTGCCTCTTATAAATCATGCAATGAAATGAAATGGAATTATCTCTTTACAAATCATCGGATAACACTAACATATGTTCACCGAATGCTTAAAAATACTCATATTTGATTATGTTTATGGCCAAAGAGTTTGTGAATACCAGACTATCTATGTATCTATCATAAAAGCTACTCGTTTCAAAGCCTCATTGAATGAAACTTCAATGCAGGTCATTGTTGCTACCTATGTTGGATTACGTTCTACGAATCTTTCAACTGCATTCACCGGCTCTTATTGCATGTTACGATGTTCTAGATTCATATAGCAGTATTTATTTTTATAAATATATAATATAAAATAAATATAAAAGTTGACCCTTGTGATAGAGCGATCTATCCTCGACAAAAAAGCTCTCAAAAATTGACAATAATAAACATATATGTACAATATACATCCATCCATCCTACTAATATTATAAATGCGAAAGTTTGTGTGTTCGTTACTCTATCACACAAAAACTACTGAACGGATTTTCATGAAACTTTACAGTAATATAGCTTTCATATCAGAATAACATAATAAGTTAAAATTTATAGGGATTTTTGAAATCCACGCGGGCGAAGCCGCGGGCGGAAGTTAGTTATGAATAATAAAATATCACCATAAAAAGGGCACTTTTTTCTAAATAGAATAAACGCTAAATGGCGCCCGAAATACAAATGATATACAATATCAACAGCGAGTGAATTAATTGTAACTTGACTGCTGAACTGAATATCCAGTTGCGAGACATTTAAGTAATACTGGGAAAAGTTTCCATGTTAATCCGTGGAAAATCTTCGGTTGGATTTCAAAGTCTCGGATTTCGTAATTAGAATCTGTTGGCGAATACGCAAATAAACTTTTAAGTAAATGGACGCTGATGGGGGATGAGATGACCTCTTTAATAATTTCGAACGTGAACTATTTTTGTATTAAAAAGTTGATCAAAATATAAAGGATTTATTTTTAGCGTATATTTTCACGCACTGAGCTCAACCACTACTGATGATTTCTAGAAAGTTTTTTTCTATCTCGAGTAAAGGCGGAAAAAGTGCAGTCGAAGCCCATTGGTAGATATAGACGCCCAAAAAATCATGTCAATAACTTTTACAAATACCTAACTTCATAAGTCATGTATTTTCCACTTTCTTCGACATCAAACATATGTGGATGTACACAGCACACTCACACACAGTACACAGTTCAGTCGACTCTTCCTTCCACGGCTCCAACATCAAACGAATCTTAAATGTTGATTCGGTCTACTTAATATTCAAAGTTACAGCGTCGAGTGTAGTGAAGCGATCGCTTCACGAGACACGAGTTGACAATACAAGCTAATCAACATGTTCGTATAACGACAAATAAATTTAATTACTTGTGAGTTTTCAATGTTCACATGTCTGCGATAATATATAAGGAGACATGGATAACATATAAGGTGAAGATAAAGGCTTTTTGAAACTTGCAAACCTAAGAAGCCTGCTTCTTTCTGTGTTTAACAGCGTTCATTTGATTTTAAACCTTTATGTGTGACGCGTAACAGTATCACTTGTGAACTTGCTGTTTAGGGCTAAATCTCTATTTTATGTATAAAGAGCTTTAAAAGTTTAGTATAAAATACTCCCCCGGTACAGATTATCTATACTCCAATTGGACATTTCAGTTACCTGGCAGGGTTTCAGTGGCACTTTTGTTCGATGGAAAATACTTTGACGTTTCAATATTGTACTCAGTAGTCAATTTGAATGGGAAACTTGGTGTTTGATCAAGTTTGGTGGGAGCTGTCGCCGTTGTGTCGATGCTCCAAGTGTCCGCAGCTCACCCTAATTGACAAAGTTAAGCGGAGCGCGAGAATTTCTTTAAAGGCCCGCTAAGACCGAGTTTCGTCCCTCGAAGTACACAACTAGGATCTGATCTTGGATTCCGCTCGACGCGACTGTTATACCGAACTTTCTGCGTCGATTTGTTTATGCTAGAACGAACTTTGGGACGAATAGATATACATAGATATGTAATAAGTTATTATAGATATATTTTACAGTTCAAAAATATGTTATAATAATTATGCTGTTACGTTTCGTTCGGTTTGCCTTCGGGGGGAAGAGGGGTGATATGTCTATCGGCGTGAAAAGTCATCAAAGGGCAAATTGCACGTTTGTCATCTCATACTATAAATAAACTTTATAATAATGTCTTAAACAAAACAACAATACCTATACGTGTTTATATTTACAGAGAAATTTAAACAACCAATAATGTTGTGTTAAGGTTATACGTAAATATTGCTTAGGTTGCTAAATAAATATGGGCCTAAACCCATTTTACCCAATTAAGCAGTTTGCTGTTTAATTGTAGTTAGTTTGAATATGTTTCGTAATCATGTTCACTTTGTATAAACAATTTAACTATCAACAATTAATTAATGCTCGTAATTACTGCAGCATTATATAAATACGTATAGGTATAGAAGAACTTTATGTACATTTTATCACATCATTAACAGAAATTACATAAACAAGAACTTTTAGTAAATACTCAAACAAAATCGTGTATAAAGGAGAACAGGGATTTAACACATTCGAAAATGAGTTAAGTAAGTAATGAGTATGAGTAATAAGTAATGAGTATAGTTGTTTCCAAAGTTGTTAGGGCCTTGGAGAGCCTGTTTCCACGTGTAATATATTTTGAAATATTTAATAATACGTGTACTTTCTCGAGATGGCGCGTCTCGCACGTAAAAAGTTGTAATTGTATCACAGAAACTCATAAGTCGCAGAGGGTTAACAGCGATCACATATTAAATTCGTTGTTCTGACAATGCTTTTGGTATTAATTTTATGTTTAGAAAGTATTTCACGTTTGTTAATTTATCAGTAACTGGCTAACTTGAGTTAGCGGTACATTAACATACGGATCATCTTTAATTTCGACATTGTGTATCTTTGCAGTGTTTAAACGACGATTGTAAAGTTGGTAGAATGTATTGTCACTTCTTGAAGGTAATTAATATTATAGGTCCTTTGATTAAATAATATACTTTTTTATACTATTTCCACTTTTTTATTAAATCAAATCAATCATTGTGTTTTGATTTAATTAAAAAGTGGAAATAGTATAAAAAGTATAAATAATAGTATATCAAAGCATAATTGTAGTGTCCCACCTCGCCTACCTAAAGTCAAGGCTTCAAATAGACAAAATCAGCTGAAGGCGAAAGAGACTTCCCTTTCTATTTCCTCCAGTCTAACCTCCTCCAGAAGGGCATAGCGCCATGAACACATCTATCACTCCTTAAGACAACGTTTTCTATTATAATATTAATATTATCACGACGCTTTTGGAAATAATAAAACTTCTATTTTGGATCGTATCTCAGTTTATTTTATGTTCCAGACATTTCTTGTAATTTACGACAACTATCTCTGCAGTAAATCAGGGCGATGCACGACGTCATAAGTCCTAATATCGCCAAGTTATACTGAATGTGAATTTTCGTAAAATTTTATGTACGTTTACTGTCGTGGTAGTTTTTTAGCGTTTAAGAGGAAAAACGAGCAGTCGGAACTATTTGTTGACTTCCCACATAGACATTTGTATTAATTATGTAAATGGCGTAATTGTTATGCATTGCCCTCCTTTCTTTCTTCCCTCGATTGAGCCATTGGTAACTCGCAAACGAAACTCAAAAACATAGTTGTCACTCTTCGGCGGTATCATGTTAGTAAGAGGTCCCCGGTAGTGCCAGACTAATTCGGGTGCATTAAAGCATGATACTAGACAGTGCTTGCGAATTAAATAACTAGTGTTCCATTATATAAAATTGTATGTTTATAAAGTGTAAAAAGTCATTAATACGGGAGTTTAATATCGAAATGGAAGCATTGAAAATGACACGAGAGGATTAATTGTGAACGACCGTGTATAGTTGGAGTGGATCCCAGTAATCAATAGCTGCTGTGGGCGGCTTCGCGTTTTGTTTACCTCCACATGTGCCTTGATAGGCGCTGGTGCCGAGTTATTTTAGTGGATATCCATTAGCTGATTAATAATTCGACGTGTGTTTTAAGGTACGAGACTCTCCGCGCCAATTTAATGGGGTGGCTAAAAGCAACAGAAAAGGTCGGATAATCTGAGGTGTATGCATAAATAACGCGGCTTATCCTTCGTTATTGCATTATGTGTTTACCTTTGTAAAGCTTTCAAAGATTTCGAGTTTATTTTATGGTCTAGTAATTTACCAAGCTTTCTCTAGTCTATAGGTGAAAAAAAAATGCTTAAAACAGCTGTCATGTTCCGAGTTTCCATGCTATCCCTAGGTATAATAGTTTTTACCTAGGGCGGTTTTTATCCCAGCCGATGAACAAATAATAATTTTATTTCACTTAATATCACAACTGTAGCTGTTGCTAAAGCATTTTTCTGCCATTTTTATTATATGCCAAAGGGATCTTGTTTATAAAATTTCCAATTTCCGGTTATTCTCCTTTCTTAGTAATAATATTGACTGAATTAGGTACATGATTCATCGAGGTAGCCGTAGAGCTTTGGTTAAGCTTTTTAATGAACCTTTGCTTTGAATTGTACTTCCAATAAATGCGTTTAATTAAGGGTTGTAATATGGAATTATCGGAAGCAAATTGTGGAAATCATGGAAATTATAATTAACTCAGTATTTGTTGGTAAATTCTTCTTGGGGTTCATGTTTCAATGAAATTGTAATGTTAAATTTATCGTAATATTGCAACGCTAACACCATTCCCGCCTATTATATTATTGGCCGGCTTTGCGAATACACGTGACTTATCAGGATTGGTGAGATGTGAAGATTTATTAGTGAACCAGTCTTCTATTCTCATAATATCTATCTCAAAAATGTCTTAATGTACCCTTTAAACCGCCGGGTTCTAGGGATGATATCTGAGTATATGCGTCTTCATGTATTATTGTCAACTTCGTATAAACCATATTATATCTTAAGACATCTTATGATTTTTTAATTGATCACACTACATAGAGGCATTTTTAGTGCAATGCCTACAAAATAGGCATTTTATTGATGATGATGATATTAAGAGCATATTAGATTCTTTCAGCGTATACTGTCATTTGTAAACTAATAACTGGTAATTTTTTATTTAATAAAAACGCCACCGGTCACGTAGTTATTCGAATGGATATTCTCGTCTGCAAAGTTAAAAAGAATCGCTCTCAGTCGCGTGGAGGGGCGACGCTGTTATATTAAAATTCTACGAGTAAACTACAATTCAGTGGTATAATTTAAATCCGCGCAGCACATCCTCGGGCGGTACTTCTATTGTTTAAAATATGGTGCCGCCATGCAATTTGTGGTTTCAAAGCATCGCATTTGTTTGAATGGAGATATCGTCTGTTATTACTTTTTTTCACTAGAATAGAATATTCAGGGAAAATGAAAAAGGAAATTAAACCATGGGGAACGCTGATGGAAATAAAGACATGAAATTTTGATATTCAAATAATAATCCTAACAGTTTTATTATTAGTTAAACAATTAAAGAATATAGGTTCGTTACTAAAACCGTATATAATGTACTTGTTGCAAAATGCCGTATGAACTACCTCCGCCCATAGACATTTGTTAAACTTGAGGGCGAAGAATAAGAACTTGCAGGCGCGTTGCCAGCCTTTGCCATGAGTGTAAGTTCTTTTCTTAATGTACCTTAAGTCGTATCGGTTCGGAAACACTCAGGCCGATTTCAAACATGATAGTTTTTTCATGTAGTCTTGAGGCTTGTGCGACAATGAGCGAATTGTTATTTTATTTTTTGTCGTGAGTATCAAATTAAACTAAAATTTAAATCCAAGTTAGTGGGATTAAAATAGTTATCGGCGATGAAAGTATACTCAGAATACCTCACGCCAGTTGTGAATGGTAGTTAGGATCGTAAATTATCTCAATATATTTTCGATGAATATAGTATACTAGGTTGGTATGTTGTTTTGCACTGTTCCGACGACGTAGTAGGGACTGTTCAGAGCCAGCCGTACAAACCCCAAGGAGGAGATCTCTGGTGGGATCTTGTGGACTGCAGATTCGGGACCCTCCAATTATAGCGGAGAAGACAACCCACAGGGGTTTTGTCGATATTGCATTCCCAAGTGTCGAGTCCGACAGAGGTCTATGCCCTACCTGAGCTCCTATGTATCATATGTAAATGTATTCCCCTGTGTCAAATAAAATAGAAAAGAAGATGTTGGTTTGTTCAATAAAAAAATAACTGTCTTATTTTACTTGATAATCATGTTTACAATAGACAAAGAGCAAAAATTATACGTCTCAACAAAGTTATTGTCAGTTTAAGTCACGTATACATACGTATAATACATACGTCACGTTTGCTCTGACCAGACGTGGGCAAGCGAACTACGCATATAGTTAAAGACTTTTAATCTCTTTAGGCTTGAAGGTTTCACGTCAGAACTACTTTGCCGCAGAGCGCGTAATAAACAAGTTTACGCGAAAATAAAGTTCCACTTTTTTTAGTTTAAGAAATCTCTTGTAAAAATGAACGTATTTAAATGAACATTTTGATATGGAGTCATAGAATATTTAGCAGTATCCTCTATTTCGAAGAGAACATAAATTATTAAGTTATAAAGATTTTAATAATTTATTACTTCAACTTAAAACGGAACGTTAAGTTTTCATAACTTAACGTTAATAATAATTTAATGTACCTAACATTAAAACTTGAGCTCTTTAAATAAAAAATATATTTGGACGCCATTTAATATAATTTGAATTTGTCTGCGAAGGTTAAATGAAATTTGAATCTTTGACTTAAATTAAAGTTGGGGGAAAATTTGTATAGAATAAATGTGAAAAGTTTTTCTTGAAAGACCGTAATGACCTTTCCAATTATTTATATGCCAGTCTCGAGCCGCTCGAGCGAGTTTGATGTGGGTGTCAATAATTTGATTGGGCCCTCACAATAGCGAGCATAAGTATTGGCGAAGGATTGAATACGTCATGATTGAGGGCTGTTACGTGAGACCTCGATATTCAATACAATCAGCCCAATCAGTGGATCGACTTGTCGTTATTGTTTAGGTATTACGCGTTTCTGTTTTAATATACAGGCACGTGGATAGTATATTTACTAGTTGAGCCCTACAAGCCCCACAAGTTTGGATCCAATCAAAAGTTGAAATATACATTATGACCTGTCAGACTTGCGGAATATAGACAGAAAATTTCATGAAAATGACTCGAATCGATTTTCATGTATTTTTCCACAAACACCGTCACCAGGTTTCCTGATACACCAACTTGGGGAGCCGAGGAAAAGAGATTAGAGGGAAACGAAAGTCTGCTGGCAATGTCTCTGATAGGCAATTACTTACCATCATGAATAACTAGTAACTGAAAAAAAAAAACGTATATCAAAAATCTCATGTATGTTTAACGCCGAACCGTTTTTATTATTCCCTTTTTGATATGCTAAATCATATTCAATTAACTTTCGCGGTACGTGGGTGAGGCACCCCTGAGCGTATACGTAGCAAAAAATAGATTACACAAATGATTTTAGAATACAAAACAGATAGAAATGTTTGCTATGATCGTGTGTAGGCGTGAAGATCACGCTTCGTATGCAAATGAGTCGGCGGCGGCGCGTACCAGAACTACCGATAGGGATGCTAATGAAAACATCGATATACGTCTATTGACACTCCCGTAAGTAAATACACGGCAAACGTATAAGGCTGTATTCATGGAGATATAAAACTAGGTCGATGTTGTAGCGAAATGAGAGATACATCTTTTAAAATAATGATTTTTTTGGTTTGTCATTTTGATTAGGCGACGTCATTTTATTATCTGTCAAAAGGTGTAAAAAAATATTAGGATCCCGACTATACACCGTTCTGAATTATGGCTATTTACTCAACGTTATAAATTAATAAATCTGGTTTATTTTCAGAAAACTATATTACAAGGATAAATTATATTTACGATATATGATGCTGGGGCAGCACCAGTAGAGACGAGAGAGAGAGAGAGAGAGCCTGACATTTTAGTAGGATCATCCAAAATCTTTTGCCGAACAATAGGTATAATAGGGTCGTTGTAACAATGTCACTGATCAGTTTCTTGTTGTAAAGCATTTCCAAAACATTAAATGCAATAAAGTTGAAAGTATTTATCACTAATATTTCTATAATATATCACTCATGTTATTGCCAAATCAATATTGACTGACGTCATACAATTTTCGCTATAGTTCGTAGCCAGCGGTGAAAACGGTTCATGCACGGACGGCTGTTATCGTTTACTTTTTCGACGTTCGGTGGTTTTGCGAGATTTTATACCAACTGAATTCATAAATCACGCACGCAGTTTGATGTGAAACGTATTTCCTAAAAATCTGAAATAAAAAAAAAATAAACATTTACCGCGACCTAAATATCGGGATACGTGAACAGCTCAAACGTTATACCATTTTATACACAATTTTTAAGTGAGCAATCCAAAAGATCACCAGAAACGAAATGTCAGTATTTTCTATCGGAACTCACAAGATGTTTCGTGAGGGCTACAGATAGCCTTGTTGGTTTGATCGACTGTTGCTGTAATAAGTAATAACATTACTTATTACAGCAACAGTCGATGTCATGTCATGCCAGTCAGAAGTCATATCAGAATGCCCCATGGAGGTGGAAGGAGGGAGAAGGGCAACGCATCTGTATAATTTCAGTGCGGATGACTAATGTCATAGGTAGTCATTAAAATTGATCCGACTGCACGTTTGCTTTTTTATTATAAAAATAGAAAGGATTGATTCTGATACTAGTACCTACCTGTTTTGTTATTGTACTTAAAGCGAAGCTCTTGTCGTTACAACAGACGCCATTTACACACTTCATATAGTGTTAGGGGACACAATTGTGCACTATGTTGACAAGTATGTGCACAGACGTAAGTGCACTCTTCCTCTATACTTTAGACGAAATTCTGCAAGGAAAACTTCATGAAAGAGGTAGTAAATTATAGTGCATTTTTTTTAAATAAGAAGAAATTTTAGACTCTATTGGTGTTTAAACTATATGTATAACTTTAAAGTACATATAATTAAAAGTGCTTAGATTAATTTATTGTTCTTTAACATTTTATGTTAATACTGTGTAATTATATACTGTGATCCTTAAATGGCATATAGATACGTACATATTGTGAACATCAAGTGCAAGATAATCAAATCAAATCAAATCAAAAATATTTATTCATAATAGGATATTTAAATAACACTTAATGATTGTCAATTTTTTTTTTAAATGCCAAAACTTATAGCTAATGACGTCAGAAAATT
>LUGF01057773.1:0-24164 GCA_001625245.1 Calycopis cecrops | reverse complement strand
GTAAAATATTTCTCTAAAAAATGTTATTATAACGTAAAAGATTTTTTTGAGGACATTATCTACTAAAATGAGACAATACTTATAATATAAATATTAAAATTTTGATATTAAGTTAAATGTCACACCTTTGTTCTCATGATTGAAATAGAGATTTGTATTTGTATTTATTTTAAACTATTATTTTAATTTTTGAACGACAGTATGAACGTCAAATGTTTGACAGCTTGGAATATTTTGTATGGGAAAACGAAATTTTTGTTTTTACTATTATTTTTATTATTTTTTCATATTTACTCACCTTTTAAACCTTCCCTGAACTTCCACAATTAATTCGAAACCAAAATTAGCCAAATCGGTTCAGCCGTTCTCGAGTTTTTATGAGTCTAACGAACAGCATTCCATTTTTATATATATAGTAGATTAAAAATCATAACGCCAATATAAATCCCATTTCGAAACCAATCTTAAGCTTAAAAATGAATATCTTATACACATATTCTAACCCCGCGAAGCTATCAAGAAAATTCCTTTTTCAATAATTCTGTCTCTTATGTGACACACATCTTATTTGCAGCAATCACCTAACAATAACCGCAGGCATAAGTAATAGCGCGATGCCTCTATCATTTCGGTTTAGCCAATATTAAAATTGTTATGTTACGTCTGTGAGTTTAGCGTGTACTACAGTTGGAGCGCAAGCAATCATAAGCGGCCACACATAAGATTATGTACATTTCTTATGCATTGCTTAATCTCTTTTTCCATTTTATGTAAATTATGTGAATCGCAAATAAATAATTCTTATTTTTATTCTTATTCTTATACTAAAAAGTTTGGGTGAGAGGTTTTTCGAGTTAAATAATAATAATGTCGCCCTAGCCAAATTTCAGCTACAGCGGCCGTCTCTATAGAGACGAACCATCTGCGAAGGACATATCATAGTGCACAAGTGTGCGCACAGACATAAGTGCAGTCTCTATTCCTTCATTCTCATATTCCAGTGTGACGGCAGTCCAAAACGACCGGAAAGACTATCGTAAGCTAACTAATTACTGACTATGTAATTATTTAGTTCCATTAATCGACTATTTATAGTTATTCTAAGTTATAATCTGTTATTAGTTAATGTCCTCCCAGCCGATTTCGGCTACGGCGGCCGTCTCTATAGAGACGAGCCAGATTCGCAGGATATATTATAGAGTGCAGCTGATGCGACTGCAAATTATCTTTTTTGTTCACGAGAGTAAACAATTTTTCACTCGCAATAACAACATAACGGAAATAAAAGAGAAAAAGCAAGACATCTTCTAGCCAGTTCCCTAATGGGATAGTCAGAGAAGACAGGGACAAAAATTACTCTCCTTGTCATATTATTTCTTTCGATACATAATTATAAGTACACGGACATCAGCAATTTATATCTACGTTTAAAGATTAGTTACATCTCGCTAGACATATTTTAGATATTGAGTTGTGTATTTAATATTCAGACATAATTTAGTTTATTCGGTGGTGATTTATAATTTTTCAACGTAACCGTTTCAGCCAGGTAGAGTCAGAGCCAGAACAGAAATATTGCACTAATCTAATTCGTAAAACCACCTTGGTAGTCTATGAAGAAGTAATTAGTGAAATACTCACTGATCTCTTGAACTATTTAATATGGATATTAGCTGATAAAATGACAAATTCATGTGGACGATACATAACGAATCTAATTGTTAGACCTTGCACTCCAGTGCCGTGGAAAGGATATTTTCCCTCACGATGCATGACATTCCAAACTTTCCACTTTGAAACGTTAAGGTTGCGGGCTACTGTTCTGTTGCTTGTGGCCGGATCCTCAGCAAATGCTTGCAGTATATCCTCCTCAACAGCAGGTCGATGACGTCCTGGAATCCCTCCACGTTCGAAAACTCTAATTGAAAATTAAATAAAGACAAAATGAAGAGCCCCTGATATAACAGGAAATATATATATTTTAAAATTATTAATTAAAAATCAAATCACAGTTTCAAAAAGAGAAGGGTTTGAGGATTATAAAAATATATAATACTATTATAAATGCTATTAAAAATAATGCAGGATCTAGTTTTGAATTATCATTAATATGTGTTACGAAATCAGAGCGTAATCGATCGGTCGTGTTTAAATACCGATTTAAGTAACTTTCATTTAAAAATACACTAAAAATGCTATGTAATCTCATAGTTTGACTATTTTTAAATATTATTCTGTGCCCGTGGTTTCGTTTTATTTTGATAGTGAAGTAAATAAACCGTAAATGCAGTTTAAATATATTTAGTTTATATAGTAAAAGAGTTTAACCTATTACGATTTAAAAAGTGTAAAGGGGCAAACGAGTCTTTTGTTCGAACTTGAACTAAAAGAGGCAGGGCACTAGCGAATCGAATTTAATGTAGATCTTGGGACCTCGTTACTTATTATTTAAAGAAGGCAGCATTTAAAATAAAAGTGAAGTATTAGTTTGTGTTATATATGTGCAACCCTGTTTAGCTATGCTTTAAATAACATTCCAAAATCGATAAAATCTCGATTGTCTCACACTGTGAAACTTGTGTCATGAGGCCCGAGCTTATGTAACATTTTTGCCTACCCCTAAGGGGATGAAATAGGGGTTGAAAGTTTGTATGTAAGTCCTTATTAATGGGCTATTGATAGGGGTACGTAAATTTCGCAAATAAAAAATCGTGATTTCGCATTAAAAAAAACTCAAAATAGAAAATTTTGCATTTATTTCGCAAAAAAAAAATAGAGTGTTAAAAATTCAATTAAAGGCTAGCATTGTTGTAATTTCTACATTTCATCTTTCATTGTTTGCCTGCGATCAGTTACAACAATGTTGTAGATACTAAATTACCTCTTGGCATCAACACTATTGACAGGGCAATTGAGACATTGAACAGCTGCTTTTGCGAATCCAGGGTGGAACAGTAACGTTGAGTTTCCTTTATTGTCGCTACATCTCCGGCGCTAAGATTTTTCTTTAGAAACTTTTTTTTGTGCATAACTTAGCTGTTACTTTTCAGCGCTATGTAAACAAGAAGTATTACCCCGATCGTACCGACCTCATTGGGCCGGAATAGCCTTGGGGATCATAGAGGCACGTAAGCCCCACCACGACACGGTGACAGCGTCCTCGGGGGGAGGGAGTACCTACCTACCTAACTGGTGGTGGGGTGTAGCAGAAGAACAGCATAACCATGCGGATGTAATTGGGAGTCAGTAGCAGCCGAATGGTTACTTTGCTTTTATAGCTATGCTGAAAATTGCGCGGACGGAGGAGTATAAAATTTGGCGCACTTTTAGTTTACGTGTAGAAGTACAGAACGCAAATATATTTTACAAATAATGTTTATAAAGTGCTTTAATTTAACAAATAAAATTTTACACACACTACCATACATTTGACACATTGATATGAAGTTTCTATGTGTCTTTTGCAAGTGTTGAAAATTCTACATCTGGGGGCACGGCAGTTCCCCCGTCAAGTCGAGCAAAAAAGTGGCACGGCCGTGCCATCCTTTTCTCGAAGCAACTCAGGCCAATTTCAATTCCCTATAACTTCGAAGTGGATAAAACAGGAAGCCTAAAATTAGTTGAAAAATTTATTCATATTTATTTTTGTGTGAAAAAATATAGCGAAATATGAAAACTAGTGGAACAAATGTTGTTAAAGATGCTAGCTATCTAAATCTGTGAGTTTGTTGGTGTTTTAAAAATACTCTGTATATTCTAAAATAAAGATTGTTTATCAGCGTGCGAAAGAAGAGGAACGGAGGCACCCTAAAACAGGCACAGCCACCCTTGTCCGAATCAATTATTAATTATTTATATTACGATTGTTTAAATGACAATATTTATGAATACATGTGAATAAGCCTTATAGAGCTCGATTCACAATAAACATTATATTAAACAGTTGTCAATCATTCGTGTGATTGAAATAAAAAATATACATGATACCCTGTTAGGGCGCAGCAACTTAATATTACAATTTTAATATTTAAATTACAAGACGTATCGTCTATTAGTTCAATGTACTATCCTCAAAAAAATCTTTTAAATTATAATAACATTTTTTAGACAAATATTTTCTTAATTTACTTTTAAATATGTTGAGACTAATACAATTAGATATCTACTCATATAACCTGACCTTCTCGTTGAACAAAGCAATTTTATTTTCATATTCGACACACCTAAAACTTCTAAATACAGGTAAAATATTACAGCTAAATGCATCACAAGGTTACTATTTCCTGGTATCGTCTGTCATTCCGTGTTGCGAAGCGAGAAATGTGCTACTACCGACTAGAAACAGCTGAGACAAATTTCAAGCAATGTAGAGTCAAGACTATCAGAGAGATCTGATAGAGCCGTAATTCTATGGTGGCTGAAGGCACAACCCTACTACTGGACTCCTTACTAACGAAAGGTCTTTAGTGGGACCACAAAAACTTTTGGTCGGCCCACAGTATAATATATCGTCCATCATGGGCATCTTGGATTTATAAAAATAATTACTTCGATGGCTAAGTATCGTTTAGTTAAGCACTGTTATTGCGGGTTTCAGAACAGGTTTAACCTGCTTTGACTTCCTTAAGGGAGAGGAATATGTTAATGATAAACTAAAAAGAAAACAATTGACTTTAACAAACATTATTTTAGTTACCACCGGATATAACCGGTGTCAGCTGAGGCGAGCAGCCTTTGTATAATAAATAATATTAAAAAAAAGGGAAGTTTTTGACTCGATTACGATATTCATCGATTTTATCGTCTGCTGTCTGACCCATTCCTATAAGGCTGTACGAAGATCAAATGTGTAACAAACCCAATCTGCATTTGATACATACTCCTTATCGTACGTCGATCGCTTAGCGAGCTTATTCACTCTTAATTGAGCGCTTTTTTGTCCGTATTACTATAAAGAAGAGGAATCGATTCGGAAATATTTCATTTCCGTATCGAATAATTTCGCACGTCACTATTTAGCATTTGTCATAACGTTACAACACTGAAATTGTCAAATCTGGAATCGAATTAAAATTCCGAGTATAGTTGTCACATTTTGGAACTATTTATTCTTTACGGCGTGCAAACTATACGCGGACGTCGCAAAATTGGCAATGGCAATGGCACGCATGGCGTTGTACGGGTAACCAATCTTAGTAGACAAGCTAGCTACGAAGACCACAAAAAGTGGTGACAAACCACATAGCTCTCTTAAAACACTTCAAGTCAAATCAACCAATTCAATCAAGTCAATTACTAAATTTACTTTAAATAAATTTAGTAATTGTTTTTAGAAAATAGTGATAAAAAGACGGAGTCAAAAAATGAAACGTAGCTAAATTGATTTATCGCTTCCGAAATCCAACTGCATACTCGTACAAAATTTTATGAAATTCGCTGTCGTAGGTTAGTAATAGTTTCTGCCACAACAATTTTGATTTTTCAATTTTTATTATCAAATACATTTGGTTGCTTATTTTGTGCAGAGGATAAGTTGCTTTGTTAATATCTACGCTTATATTACAATTTTGTTAAATAACTTGCCGACTGGCTGGCTGGTTGTAGGCGAATGATTCAATTCATCTGCATCACCTCCTCCACATTACCCTATTCCTCGAACGGATTGTCATTTGTCACAAACACATGAAAACACCCCCGTATTTCGTGAGCGAAAGGTACCTCCCCGGATGGCAACTCTATTTTATTCTCTCTATCTCTCTAGCTTAAATATCGTAGGTAGGTATCTCAAGATATACATACGATAGAATATGGATAAAGATTAATTTATATTTACACAAAATTTATATTTTATAATTTTATATATCATATAATAGAATTATAAGTGTAGATCTTATTATATTATTGAATTTTTGGTAATTTTTAAATTCTAACACTGTCAACAATGTCAGTACTGCTATCTCATGCGGCCACGCTAAGCCTTCGTCTATTGTATTCTCTGTCTACGGTTATAATGTGCGAACACCTGTCAAATGTCACTGTCATTTCAACAAGACGAACACCTCGGTGGTGCTGGTCCGAGGACTAACTCGACTCGTCTAAAATGCAGTAGCCCTATTCACTATTGACAGGTGACAGTTCTATGCATTGCTGGCGTAGACAGAGAATACAATGCTGGATAATTTTGAATCGAGAAAAAACAAAACTGATTTATGCCATTTTTGCGATCTTGAAGATCTAGCTTTCTACCAGTTCATTTAAGACCGCTTCTTTTTTTTCGTTATTCTAGACTCGATGGGCCAGAATTTATGTGGTGGTCTCTCGATACAGAGATACAGACTATGGAAGTAGATCTGCATAGATTTTGTAATTTTCTAGTATGTCGCGTGAACGTCACACACAATACGACGAACAGTTTGCATAGTTAATAATATTATTTATACCATTAAATTACTGTTTGTGAAAGAAAATAGTGTCACATTGTATTGACAAGTACATTTCTTTCAAAATGTTTTTAAAATATATTCTATATCTCTAGGAAGACTACGAGTGTCTTGTAATAATATTCAGCAGCTAAAAATATTTATAATTTTGGTACATCCAATTTCACTCACTAATAATTAATAATTTATATCTATAAGTTTGGAAAACCTTAGCAGATTTGCAACTGCGGTTTTTTATAGTGTAAGAGGCAAAACAAGCAGTAGGAGCTTTTCCATGACTACCAACACCCACTTACATCCATAGAGATGCTTCTGGCGTAACACAGGCGCTATTTTTCACCCAAGCAAGTTTCTCAGGATAAAAAATGGTTTTATATTCTATGTACCTATGCTTCAATATATATATTATGTATTTGCATTAAAATTTGACACGGATATAACATTTTAATCTATAGGTATATAGACACTTATAGATTAAAATGTTATATCCATGCCACTTTATAATGGAACTATTTTTTTTGTGTATTCTGTAATAGGCACAGTAAAGTATATTTCATTTATTCATTTATTCATAGTACTAATAACGTGTCAAATTTCTAGCTCAACTTATGGATTTGTCAACTGTAAAAGTTCTGAATTTGGAACCGTGAAGCCGTGATTTTTAGGTTATATCCGGTTCGAACTCAAATCAAAATGTTTTATTTTTTTTTATCTCAACCAGTTCATGTTGAGCTGCAGATTAAGATAAATCAGTACCTAAGCCAGTGAGCTCTTGTAAGACTACTAAGACTTTTTTTTACTTCCAGTGACACCCATAGATTAGTATAACAGTGAATTATTGTCTATCTGTATTACGTTGCGAGATTTACAACTCTGGTAAACTCTGGTGAAATCTACAAGGTAAATTACTTCTGCATGGTCCTAAAGTTAATCTCAAATTAAACGTACCGTAAAGAAATAGATTCTAATAAACAATGATTATAAATGCATATTGTATGTTATCTACATACATACAAAATGCATTCTTATTCACGCTCTAGACGTCTTTATTTTAATCGTGCAAAAAAACCACACGAAAATATTTTTTGCAAATACTTGTGTAAGATTAGAGCAGAATGAGGGCAAAACTTCAATGCACGCGCTTGACATGGTGAGTACCTCTACCGTGCTCGGGCGAGGATAATAGAAGTTGTCATTCAATTTCAAAATTCTAATTCAATTTGAGTAAAACTTTTTTGGATTTAAAAAAAAATATCATGACTTGTTATGTCATTGTAACTACGGTAATATTGGAGTAAGGTAATGAATTTATGTATTGCTTTCACACAGAAACTATTGGACGGATTCTGATGAAACTTTTTGTTATATAATAGGTATTAGTCAGTAGTTAGTTAGTATAATAGCTATAATTTATCAATATATAGAATGGTGCATATACCTCGACTTGAAATACACTATTGTAGGGCTGGCGCAACATGTGCCGCCTATCCGAGTTTTGTACCAGGTTTTTCATAGCGTTTGTATGAACGACAAAGTTTTATTTGCGTTTTTTTGAAAATGTGTTATTTCTCAAAAACTTATAATGATATCTCGCTCAAACCAATTTGCGTTGAAAGTTTCCATTGAGATCTACAGCATATATTTTTTTTTAATTTTTCTCTCTCTTATTTCAAAAGTGAGAGGCGGCGGTGATATTTTTGTAAAATGAATAGTTTTGGCATATAAGCCGGAAATTATTATTTACCTGCACGGTTTTACGTATATTTTTCTGAAATGATCTTCTATCCTGAACCTACCCAACTTTTGAGTATTTAACCAATCGCAGAGGCTATTTATATTCGTTCCCGTCTCCCAAAGGTAAATAGACCAATGTTACATTTCGGAGAAGCACAATGAGAAGTTTATAAGTTACAAAGCTAGTATGCGGCATTATTTTTGCGTGTGTGTGTGTGTGTATAATAATGTAGCCAAATGGCGGAAAATGTGTTGGCTGATATTATCTATTAACTGCACAGCGCATTATTTCCGATCCCCACTGGCAGAGGAAGACATTTTAAATTATCGAAGAAAATAGGTACGTGACACCGATTCTCGACATCTTATTTTGTAAACAGTAAACTATTTCCATGATAGAGTTTTATAAATTTTGATCGGTCATTCTTCCGACAAAGGCCAATATGAAGGCTGTTTGTTCTGAATCTGACTTTAATACAGTCTCAACGTTAACACATTTATTTTTTATTTATTTGCAAAATAAATACATATTTATTTTTTTATTTTACATTTCACCAAAGACTTGGTGGTGGGTACTTGCGTATTCTGTGTCTACGGTAATTTGGAATCAGCTGCCCCCCTCGGTACTTCCGGACCCGAAATGTGACCTCTAAATTTCGAACTGGTTCACATGTTTCTCTAAGATTATCATGCCTTTGACATTAACTAGATTGCTAGTAGTGATTTGTATTCATATTTGTATACTGTAAACGGGACTTAATCGCGTTTTTATAAAATCGAAGTATTTCAGAAGAAAACATACACGGCGTGACGCCAAATTAATAGAACCGCTATAAGTAGGGGATAAAATAAAGTTCAATTAAATCGTCCTTTATTAGCATAATTATAAAAATTACCAAAAATATTACAAAATGAAAACTAAATTATCATTACATCTAGAAGTTACATAATATGAAAAAAATGGCAGTGTATGTTACATTTTTGAAACACAAGTAAATAAAGTGTCAAACACTAGGCAATTCGGCTAGTGTTTACTTGCCGGTGACGTCATCTGAGTTTCAACCGATCACAAAACGTTTTTGACGTTGACAGATAATTGCTATAAATAGTATAAAGCGTTGATGTATTTTCATATTTATTACGGAAATGTTAATAAAAGCGCCATCTGTGATGTGGATGCTAAACTACTTCGTACGAAAGCTCTCTGCTGGTAAGCGAGTGGTGTTGAATTGCTTGATTTCACAACTTAGTTACTACGCATATTACGGTACTCGGGGCTACCATAGAGCTCACGCAATACTGACGTCATAATCAAGTCCTTGGCTGAGGAGTTATTCCTCGTTGTAAGAAGTGCCCTTACGGGCTAGAAGAATTTTTGTTGGCTTAACCCCGAGTGGGGAGAGGTATCAGTCTAATGACCGACACCGACTCGAACGACCTGAGTTGCCGATGAACAAAAATAGAACAATATATTGGGTTGCTCAGAAGAAAATATCGATATGTCGATATTTATTCTACAAGCCTAGGCGGGACTAGCGGGAGAGTCACAGGCGGGCACGGTCGGACGACCCGTGCTACAGGTGACGTCACGGAACAAATGGGTCATGACAAATTAAAGATCGTTAAAAATCCATGAAATAACGACACATATTATATTGATAGATGTAGATCCTAATTTGTCTCTGATGTATATGATATTGTATTGATATACTCTTTTTAGAAAGAAATATGAAAGGAAGTTTTTACTTTGAACATAAACTATGCTCGTAGGCATTACTACAGTGATACCGTTGTCTTCCCACTGCCTGAAGTTACCACTACAACACGTCGGTGTCGCCAACACTGGTCTCACGCGTGCTACCGGTACTAAACACCTCTGCCACAAACATCAGCACAACCGGATTTTTTTTTTAAGATTTGTAGTCTAGTCCAGTGGAGAAAACTGTACCGTCATAATATATTAGACCATTATTCTATCTGCGCACCCATCTAGCGACATTGAACCTTATCACTATTGTCTCAGGGTCCGAAATGAGACGGGGGCGCGTTTGGAGAGACTGCCAAGTTCCCAAATGCTATCCTATGTGCCATATTTAACGGTTATGTTTGAATGATCCGGCTTTATATTTAGGTTAGGTATGTCTGCCTAGGTCTGGACAGAACCCTGGCCACTTTGGTCTGGGTTTGACCTCGACACACTCAGATGTTTGACTAGGTCTAGTGGCTGGATGTCGTGGACTCTGTTCCGACCTTAGACATAAGTACAATGTCTAGGATTTGTTAAATTTGAGTGAGTGAACCTTGGGCAAACAAAATATAATTACTATTTTGTTGACTTTCGTCTTTCGCTGACTATACCCTACCGGACAACTCGATTTGGGATGCGAATAAGAGGTAGTGCTGCATTGCAGTCTAATTGGATCAGCTCAGAGAGGTACCTCTCGGTCGCAGGATGCCTTAATTACTAAAGCTCACTGTTACCCTGTAACAAAATTCTAGCTCTGCTTGGTAAACAAAAGCTTCAGAAAAGCTTTGCCGTCGCATTTTATGGAATTATCTTTAGCATTTACTATGCCTTTGTTGGTAACTCTTAAGCTTTTCTCTATAACGGCCTCGCACCTGCGCCGTTAACGCATGATAAATTTAGGATGTACGACCTTCCGTCGCCTCGCACTTTCAACACTAACGTATTATATAAGTGCCAATTGAAGGTGGATTCCCGCTTGAATGATTTCTGAAAAATTAATAAAAATTGTGATCAATAAACTTATTTTTATATAATGTGTATTACAATACTCTGCCGACGTCTCATAGCAATTAGATGAAGCTGCGTCGAAAAATGATCTTCTATCCATTTGAGTAAATTTTTTTCCAAAGTATCATATGAATTTTCCGATTCTTCTATGCCAAAGAAAACTATATTTCTTTGCCTCGCCTGCTTTTCCAGGTAATATATTCTTTTCTCCTGATTTTCTACCTTTTCCTTTAATCTTTCATGTTTCTCTTCTATAGCGAATTATTTTTTTGGTATAAATAGACTATATTTACTCAAATTTCACAAAATCATTAATTATATCTGTAATTTGTATACATTTTTTTTATTTATATTGGTATCATGGAGTTTCAGAACCCGGGGCATGGCATTATATTCATTGAGCCGATAATGTGTAGCACATGTTTAAACTTTAGTTTTTTGATGCTATTGCGTTTATAATATTTAATATTCTATATTTTGTGTTGATAATAAAAAAATAGTAATAAATAATTGTGTTAATAATAAAAAAAAGTGATAGGTACAAGTGCAAAATTTTAATTTTACAGAAAACCGGTCGTTCTCGCCTATCGGTAGGACAGGCGTTTAGTTTTTGGCATAGCTAGTTCAGACAGAGTTATTTACCGATGCATTGACAAGTAACCGTAGACAACTAAACGTAGGCCGTATCTGTAAACAGAATCCAAACGTGTTAGAAAATTTTTCTTCAAAATTTTGGTTCTTGTGTTTGGAGAATGTAGCTTTACGAGTATAAATAATAAACGTTTGATGTTGAACTGTTTTTATTGACTGTTTAAGTTACACGTGCCCTAGGTGCCGGCGAGCTACAGACTGTGTCTTACGTTAATACACTAATGTTATATACGGTGTGGGAACATGTACGGTCATATGATCCGTTACATCTGTGTAAGTGAAATAAATACCTACTTTTTCAAAATCTGTCAAATTCTATAAACTTATGGTTTAATATAGCTACATACTTGTTTGTGAAAAACCATTACAATATAAATTGTCTTCATCGTAAATTACAATCGCTTTAATATTTGATAGTATGTAAGTAGTAGGTGCAATTTTAATTTGCATTAAATGCCTAAGCTAACTAACATATTCATTTGGATAAGGATTACTATACCTATCAGATTAACCATCAAAACATCTCATAACTTCATTTTAATGCTTTCAAAGTACATAAAAACTTTGCGCTCTCCCTAACGTAATATTTGGGTCGAAATTAGCCCACGTCAGATGCAACATAAGTGAAAAGCTCTCGAGCTATTTCGGAACGCTAAGAAAGCTAATACGTCTCAAGCCGCCATTTTGCTTATAGAAGCGTTTTCGCGGGTTTTATAAATTATGAATCTTTAATTCGAAAATTTGAGATAAATACTTAACAGAAATAAAGACAAAAAAATGACATATCCTTGATCACTGATAAACATTCTGGAGATGGGAAAGGCAAAGAACCCAACCCAATTTATTAATTATTTGTTAGGAGATTAATGAAATAAGGGCCGCGGCAATATTACCAGTATAATGTTATAAAAGAATAACTCTAAACTTTGCTTATGTCTCCTGTGCAACATTCACATGTTTCACACAACAACCAAGTTTCTCCAGGGGACATTTTTCATGCTGTTTTCTATTTCAAACTGAAGTATTTCTTTGAGGTTTAAAATATTTCGGAATGGGATGCCTTGGCTTTGTCTTCTACAACCTTCTTAGGATTTAATCGTTCATTTAACGAAACAGCCTGTTTTTTTAATGTTGGGGTTAATAAAAAGTGGAAATTGTATAAAAAGTATATTATTTAATAAAATTAGAATTAAGGGAATGTTATTGCATTACACGCAAAGCACTTTATAAAATAAAAACTAAATATTTGTTACAAAGATGTAATTAATTGCATAGTACAAATAGGTGTAACCAACCTTTTGAAAGTTGCATTATTTGATATTAAACCATTATATAATAACAAGCTTTTTACAGGGCATGAGACAAATAACCACATTTGTACAATGTAGGCCGTATATTAAATAGTCTTCATAATCGTCTATGGATATGAATCCGATAGGTATAAAAATGATAGGTAAGGTATGCATATTATTCCCTATATTATTTTATCCACCTAATGAAAATGCAGGTGATGAGGTACTCTTATAAATAATAAACGACATACATTTTTAGAATATTCATTTAATCACAGTATATTTCAAGTTAACTATAAAAAAGTTCGAAATTAATTTTTATTCTTTTTGCAACATATAATTGGCCATGAGAAAAGCACTCTTTTCTGAGGTCGATGCCTACCCTTGAAAAAGTTTGACCCTGGGATTTATTTATTGTAAGGGCAAACGATACCTTGACGCGAAACTGTAGTCTTTTAAAGGAAATAGGCAAATCTGTCGGAAAAAATCATAACCCTCCTTTTTGCTTTCGCTGTAGTCGGGTAAAAAGGGGATCTTATCAGACCGGGCCTAGGAAGGCAGTAAGCCTAAAACCGCCACTGATTTCCACAAAATTCAATATCTTTTACTTCCAAAGAACAAAGATGGTTCTCACCACAGCATTATTTTGATTGCCACACCACTTATTCACTATGTAATGGCATTCAGAAGGCATCCAAGTGAATTGATTATAGAAGTAATCTTGCTTTGGAATACGCGCAATGATGGGCCAATGAATCTTCAGAGATAATCCTTTTTATGTAAGATCTAGGGGCCCTAGACAACTGCGAGAACCTAATCAGTAGTGGCGTATTGGTGAAAAAGCACAGCGACAAATAAGAAACAGCATCGAGTAATACCATTGTACAATAAGAATTGATTAATTCTTATTCGATAATGCAGAAAAAAAGAGAACACATCGCGAGAAGATTTTTCTACTAGGTATACTGGGACAGAACACGAGTAAATTAAATAATAAATGATCCAGAGTGTTCTCATTATGTTCTAATTGCGTTCCGTTTAAAAAAGTAACAAAATGGACTCATCAGTTTGTTGGTCGAACTCTATTCTAAATATGTCTTTCAAAAAGGAAGGAAGCTGTTCTATTAATAACGGCTCATAAACTGGTAAGTAATTATTTTATTAGTTTGTAATCCTTCTGTCGATGCTTTTTAAATATCCATAAATAGTTTTTAAGTTAGAAATTATAGATATGTTTTTATTATTCCGTAAAATTATTGCCGATAAAAGTTTAAAGTTATGTTTCAGCCTATTTAAGGTCCCTCAGGAAATTTCCAGACATCAAAATATAGAGCTACAACCTGATATGTATATAGGTTGTAGCTCTATGTATGTGTGCTCTATACCTAATATATATAAGTAAAGTCGTATCGTTGTGTTGCACGACATTACAATCGCGAGTCGCGACGCGACATGTCGTTTCGGGACATTTTGTTTTTTGTTTATATCATTAGAATATATAAACCATTGTGTTCTCAAGGTTACCTATATTACGTCGGCCGCGCTTCCTGTTTGGTTATGTCTTAGAATTCCCCCTAATTTTTATATGGAAATTAGATGCGTAGTTTAGTGGAACTCGCGATACGCCGTTAATTTTTACTGAGACTGCTCCCAGAAGACCAGAAAAGAGTTCGATTTGCAATTTTACGTGATTGTTTAGAGCTTTTTGAGGCAGACCCCGCAGATTTTTTGGCAGGTTTTATAACAATGGATGAAAGCTGGCTCCATCGTTATATTCCTGAGGTTTTCACTCAGGAGTATTTATAGTTAAAAATTCTTTCACCATTCGAAAGCTACATTATCCACGAGTAACATAGACTATATTTTATTTTGGATCCGGTAGGTGGCGCTGCTGTCGGAATGTCAACTTCTAAGCGGCTCAACCGATTGGGTTGAAATGTTATATGGGTATTTTGATGGTTACCTGGATTGTATGAGGCAGTACCACACTGCATGACTGCATGCAGCCGAATAGGGCCGGCACGACCGGGGAGATAGCTCTCGCTTACACGAGATCGGATTAAAGTCAGTCGTGCGCGGTGTGTAAGTAGCCGGTGGCCCTTGGAAGTATATGCAATATTTTAGGTAGGTTAGATTCTTCAAAGAATCTAGAAGTAAACAGAAGAGACTATGCAATATAGCTGCGTTCCGCGGTTTCACAAATTACAAATTTCGATCTCGTGCAATAGAGAAAATTATCCCATGGCATCACATAGACATTTTTTCTACGAGAAAACAAGGATATGATGCGACGTTCTGCTATTTAATTTAATTAATTAATGTTACCACACATAAGTCTTAATTAAAAGCAGTGTGTATATATTATATTATTTACAAATTTAGTTGTTTAAGGGTCGGGTCGGTATTAAGCAGAAATTCATTGAATTTGTTTTATACAAATTTCTTCTAACCGTTACAAAATAAGTCGTATGCTTCATTCGCTAATTTATTTATTTACATATTCCCACGCATGCATACCTATCAGTTGGGCTTCACCCGACTGCCCCGCTTAGATTAGGGAGGGATATAGATACGATACTTCCCACTCCTACATTTTATTATACCGAAGGCTGTGTCTCATCAAAAAGCAGTCATACTTGATTATTACACTGCCTTTGTCGTAAAACGAACCTTACGTGGATAGAATAGAACAGACATTCGAATGGCAGTCGTCATTGTAGTTAAATATAGCCGAGGACGCTCGCAGACCCCTTGTAGAATGCAATGATGACTTAATTTCGGCCATTTGCTATGGGTGCAGGATCGCGTACACAAGGCTCGGTCACAGGCTGCTTGCCTAGGGGTAATTAAGATTCATTACTTGTATTGCAGTAAATATATTTTATGTATTGGAAATAAATAAATAGTAATAATAATAAAATACATAATCTATATTCTGATTTGTATTAGGGTAAAAACATTTTATCGAATCTTCCATGCACAGATTTTCGAACGCTCTAGCTTTATTATACGGGTATAGATGAGTATAAATACAGCCTAATCAAATACCTATATCACTTTATTTATTACAAAAATAAAATAAAATATGTTTAAATTTATTACAAAAATGGATATTTTTTCATGTTTTAAGTTTATTATTAATGGTGAAACACCTCAATCGTGCCGGCCCAAGTGCTGCTACATGCATGCATGCATCGTGGCACTGCCAAGAATATTAACATTAATTTGAAAAAACAATGTTTAATGAACACAAGTCTTATACAATGTACCTTGAGCTTCGGCTCTTTGGCCGTCGGTTTGTTCGTATCTAAAGTAATAGATAGGCTTGCGATTGGCCAATGCCTCACCTGGTGGAAAGTGTAGACTTGGCCGACGATGGAGCACGCTTGCCTAGAAGATACCTATTCACCCTCGAGTACGGCACTGATTTCAGCCCACTCTACCCCACTATCCTACTTGCTGCGCAAATATGTTACAATCAACGTTGTATTATCATATAGATGATTGGAAAATGCCTTTTTCATGGTATAGTGCGGCATTCAAGCAAATCGGAGCCATATTCATGACTAACCGACGCCCATGTACATCCGCACAGAGCTTATACAGATGCGTTGCCCTCCTTCCTCCTCCTCCCTCCATGGGCCATATAATAATATGATTTGATTTTTCACTTTCTTTCCAATATCCAAATATTCTTCTATCATTACAATATCCACCCCCGCCAGTTAAGGAAGTGTCAGCAAAAATCTCAATTTTTTACTGTTGTAATTTCCTAGAAGAATAACCAATATTAATATGACTTAGAAGCAACAGTAACTAATATAAACTAAATAACTTTCTATATTTGATTTTCTAGTAACATATTTTGTCCAACAGCACAATCTAAAACAGCTCATAGCTCTTTGTCGTCAATATATAAAAATACTGTTTCAATATATTAATGCAATCAAATCATGTTTTTAAGTAAAAAATAGCTTCATGATAAGCAATTTGGTTTTACAAAAGGACGCTCTATTACAGATGCTGGTGTAAGTTTACTAAGTTCTATTTTTGAGGCATGGGAGGAGTCACAGGATGCGCTAGGTGTATTTTGTGACCTTTCCAAAGCCTTTGACTGTGTAGAGCATGAAACATTGGTCAGGAAATTACAGAAAGAAGGGCAGCGCATCTGAATAGTCTCTATGTGGATATCTATGGGCGTCGGCAGTCATAAAGATAGCTCCGACTGCTCGTTTGCCCTCTATACCATTAAAGATGATGATAGGCTTCATCGGATGACAAAGAGCGCTCGTTTAGCACTTATTTTTATTGTTGTAGTATAGAGGGGCAAACGAACAGCCGAAGACTTTGTATACTTTTGACTGTCTCGTGGTCTAGTGGTAAGCGTGTTCAACCACAGGTTCGAATCCCGGGTCAGACCAAAAAAAAATTGTAATTGGGATTTTTCCTTTACGCCGTTCTCGTGTAAGCGGGAGGTACCTCCCCGGTCGTGCCGTCACAATTCGGCTGCACGCAAGCGTGCAGTGTGGCGAAATTTTTGTCAAATACGAAGGTCAGTTACGTCTTAATGCCTTGAAAAAATCACACTTCTAAGTTAACGAAATAAAAAGTTATAGCCAATTATGCACAAATTTTGTATGAAAACGTACTTTGTCGAAAACCTAAAGTTATTTGGTACTTCTCGTTGACCTGGAGTTGAACAATTTCTTCCAGTTTGAGACTTTCGCGTTTGTTACACATTTTGTAGTTACTTTACTTAACACGATAAAACATTTATTAAAGGTATTAGCGAAAACATTTACCTTTGATAAACGTTTTAGCCGAGTTAGACCAGCCGTGGTCGAAATGGTAATTTATAGTATAATAACAGCGCGTTAAATTTGGGGTTCAGCAACATGCGAGAACAGTTCCCACGGTTGGACCGCGGGACACGACGATGAAAGTTCATTGACCTGTATTTCATAAATTTTTATTAAACGCGCTAATTTCATAATGGACGACTGGACATCGATGGCGGCTAAAGACGTCCATTATAGTAATAAATGTAAATTTTATTTTATTTAAATTTTTTTCGATTGATGAAATGTTTCAAAATTGATAAAGTTTAAGAAAGGTAGTGCATGCATGTCGCCGAATCGGGTTGGAACGAAAAGGGAAGATACCTCTCACTTACAAGAGACACACCATTTTGCTTAAAGAAGCGTCGCGGGTTTTATAGATCATGAATCTTTAATTTGAAAATTTGAGATAAATACTTATCAGAATTAAAAACAAAAATTTTATAAATTCCTTGATTATAAGTTCCTTGATAAACATTCTGGAGAGGTTTTCCTTCCATCCATCTCTAATCTCAATCTCTTTGTTCTCGGAGTATATTGTGACTTGTGGTCAGCCCTCAGTATATTGATATTTCAACGGTATGGATGGTATTTACTTCTGTATTAAGTACAAATTTAGCAAATACCTATCTAATATACAAGTAGGTGCGTAAGTAGCCGGTGGCCCATGGAGGTGGGAGGCGAAACGCGGGCAGCGCATTTGTATAGCCTCTACATGGATGTCTATGGGCGTCACAAAAATGGCTCCGACTGCTCGTTTGCCCCTATATGCTACTATTTCACGCGACAATAAATACGGAATTCAATGCAATTTTGCAGACGCGATTGATACCCAGTTACGACAGTTCTGGCAATTGGAAGAAACGTTTACGCCTCGGGATACGCACAGTGAGGATGAACGTGCTTGTGAACAACATTTCGTTAGGCAAGCTAAATGTGGGTTCATCCCTTTATCGTAATCTATCCTTGTCCTATTAGACCTGACGCGAATTGACGTAATCACTCAAGGTCGGCTGTAGTTGAGTGCCGAAGATTCACGAACTTACGCCGTCGATCTTTGTCATTTCACTTTGAAGGGCATCAGAAACTTGTGTTATAATCCTGTATTAGTAACTTTTTCAAACAACAAAAGTCAATCAGATTCATCACAGGCACATCTCATAGGGGGTAACAAGTGCCGTATGCAGAAAAAAATACTAAAAAAAAAAACTAAATACGAGAAATTGCTTTTGGTACCAGTACATAAAGGGATACAACTTGTTTTTTATCAATATGCACTTTTTTTACCCACATTTCACTATATTATTTCCGAAATTATAGCGAATCTTTAGTCACATTAACTATATACTACAGGTAAACCCTTCAAATCGAAGATCGAACTTTCTATTAAATTACTGTAATTTATCATCCTTTTTCCTTCCTTACCTTAAAAAATAGCTTGCGATAAACAAGACATTTTTTCACGAATTTCACGAAAGAACCATCGCACTTACTCACACGATATCCGTTTTGATCCTAATCGGAATTAAATTCGATTTTTGCAGTTGGCGGATGCCCACAAACTTGACCGAATTCCACCGGATGATTTTACCGTTATGGCATTACGTGGTGTTGCCACTGAGGGTATAATGGAATTGCTTACAAATATTATATACGCAATCATAACAAACGATGTAAATGGCAAAAAACGGAACCCTTATAGATTCGTCATATCTGTCTGTCTGTCTGTCCGTCTGTCCGTCCGTATCTCACAGGCATTTTTTCCGATGCTATTGGACCTTCGTAGTTGAAACTTTTAAGTTGATGTATTCTGTGAAGATGATATAATATACCCGTATGATGGCTACATATTCAAATCTACGTCAAACTTGCTAAATAACGAAATAAACTGCGATAAAGTCTGCTAAAGTAGTTTTAATGTTATTGTAAAATCGTGTCTTAGGTTGAATATTCTGACGAATTTCTCATAATATTTAGAGAATAGGATAGTGGGTATTCCAAAAAGTACATAATATGTTAGTGAGTAGTTGAATTACTGATCTATTATTTAGACTATGACGGCTATAAGTAGATCAAATGAGAACAAAAAATCACTATTCAAACTTTATTAACGTAATAAAATTCAAAAACAAAAAATTTCGGTGGAGCCCTACACATTTTAAGTCCTAAATCTAATATCTCTAGAAAGTCTCAAAATAAAATTATGTGTAGTGGAAAATGGCTTGTAAGTATTTCTTTTCATACTGGTCTTTGTTTTATGTCATTAATTACCACGGGATATTGCTTTCAAAACAACAATTTTACGTGCATCGCGCAGAAACTATGCGATTGTTACTTATTTGTATTTTAACATTCCGCACAAAAATCGATCCTTAAAAAGCAACCCTTCTTCACAGATCTTTGACAGCTTCGAAAAATTGTGCCAAGTAAAGCATATGGTTCATTTTTACCTAATTGTACATTCATTACAGTACATAGATCATCATGAATCTATGATTTCACATGTTACCGGCCTTTCCAATGGCTTCCGAGGCTAGAGTTAAACCCAGATCCGTTCGTATTGTCACATTCAATACGGACGGACTGACGGCTTACAAGAGAGCCGAACTCTGTGTGTTTTTAGAAAAACACAAGGCATTTAAAAAGTATTATTTTTTAATTAACCGCCTGCCTGCCTCCGATGTATTATAAATAAAAAGCGGACTGTATTTTTATTGCTGGTTTATTCCGTGAAGCTGAACAATATTTGAGGAAAAGATAAAAGAGATCCGCACTCGGTGGCAGCCACGTAGCGAGAGATGGACGACGCGGGGTTCGCGCGGTCGCTGACCGTTGCAAAAACATCGCATAGAATTAAAAATAAGCTCTATTGCAATAGCATATGGTTTATTTTTGCATGCTTGTTTAAGTGACATGTTAATTTGTGGTACAGGGCTCGGATTCAGGGTTCGCGGGTTCGAATCCCGCCTTGGTCATGGATGTTTATCTATGTATTGTATGTATTTCATCCTAAATAAGATTTAAATTATGTTTCAACTTTAACTTTTAGTCGGTAATAAATATATTATAAATAATTCCGTTTTGTAATGTTTTTAATATCAAAGCAGACCAAAGCACACAATACTGTCTTATATATGTATATACTAATGACACCAGATTTCCGTATTCATGTAATTTATATTACCCCGATGTTCAATAAAGCAGGAACAATCGGAAACCGCTACACATTCTAACAGCATGCATGCATGTG
The DNA here is from genome assembly GCA_001625245.1 of Calycopis cecrops. Lineage (NCBI taxonomy): Eukaryota > Metazoa > Arthropoda > Insecta > Lepidoptera > Lycaenidae > Calycopis > Calycopis cecrops. The sequence continues at coordinate 3,204 of LUGF01057773.1, read as the reverse complement.
CAGTGAATTGATTAAAACTTTCTACTTTCTACTGTACAAGCAATAATGTAGACTCTTATCATTTTTCTAGGCTCATGTCCACTAGAGCATGCTAAGAAAGTAGTTACGCGAGATTGACAATTGATGTGTACATTTGTTCCGACTCTTTCGTCACCAAAAACCAAATTTATCCCTATAGGTTCGAAGTTGTTAGGTTGTTAGGACATTTTTTTTATTTGCACTCGGAACACTTGGTCCAATTTTATATTCGGATCGACCACTTGTAATGGCTAATCATAGTGGGTCAATAATAATATTTCTCTCTCTCTCTCTCTCTTAAGCAGCTAACATAAGAAAAGAAAATAAATTAATGGACAATGTTATTGTTCTTCATATCTTACTCCATTCGTACAAAATTCCAAGATTTCGACTTAATTCCTTGCAAATAATTAACTATAAAGTCATAGACACTATTTTTATATTCTACTTTTAAACTAAATTTACAGGATATTAAAATCACAGAACGTATTTGAGATAAATATTTAGGCACATTCAATCCTGTTTATTTTATCAAATATTTCACTAATCACTGAATGTGTACTATTTAACGTTTTGACGTGTTGTAAAGAATAGTAATTACATTCTCTTGGATACGTTGTAGAAATTTTCTAACTAACCGGCATGTGTTTAGAATTACTGCTTTCTGCAGGTGATAGGTATTAGATGGTAGGCCTAAAGTTTTTAAAGGGTCGTGTAACTGTTTCGGTATTACTCCTGTAGATGATAATACTATGGGTACCATGGTTACTTTACGTAGATGCCAAAGGCGAGCTATTTCGTCCTTTAATTCTATGTATTTAGACAATTTTTCTGATAATTTACCCATATAACGAAGTCGCATGCAGGCTTGCTTAGCGTCTTGATCCTAAAGTACTTGTATCTCTTATCTTTAATTGTATTCCCATAGAATTTCCGACAAACTCGATAGAGCACTGCTCGAGTAGCAGCGGCTGTGACATGTATTTTACTTACTTTTACGTACTTTTACCTCGCGGAGCATGCCCGTCACCTGGGCAATGCAAAAATACAATTTTCACCTGGTTAACAGATGGGTGAAGGTCGTTCTTACTTCGGATCTTAGACCATGATGAAATTTCGAATTAAAATAAATGAAAGTTAGTGAATTGTACAAAGAGGCAAGCGAAGCCGGGGGTACGGTACTAAGTTGATGCAAGTAATATGTTAGACAAGGATAAAGACTGATTATGACACTGACATTTAAGTTGATGTAATAGTAATATATCGCACGGATGATGATAAGTACGTTTATATACTGCATGTATATGTTATGTAGGTATCTTGTACATTCTAAATCTATGATCTTTACCAATAATAATGTCGTCCTAGCCGATTTCGGCTAAGGCTGCCGGCTATATAGACGTGTCATCTGCGCAGGACATATTATGTGTATTTGCGTGCACAAATATGCGCGCAAATAAATACAAGTGCATTTTCTAGTTATCTGTGTAATCAAGTTGCCTAAATTACATAATTATAATAAAGTAATAATAAGTAAGTAAATTCAAAAGTGACATCTATCTGATTGGTAGATGACTCATAATATGTAACTACCTACCAGTTTTAGCTCTGTGAAGTCATGTGTCGGATCCGATATCTATAGTGTACTTAGGATTTTAGGATAAACGGCTGTGTGCATGGACTTTGTGTAAATATAATAATAAGTGTAAGAAAATTATATTACCATTCCAACTTAAATTGATTGTGAAGAACGTTTTAATCTAAAAGAAACTTGTGGGCTTTACGAGCTTTATTTTCCCTTATACTTTCTACGTCTAAGAAGTTCTAGCGTAAAAAATGGAGAATGAACCTTGAAAAACTCGAAGCTACCGATTCTTGGACGTGATCTCATTAAATATTTGCCTAAAAAGAAAAGTTAGTTTTATACAAAATTAAAAATTTTCGTTTGCTACGTCGTTAGCGTCCAACTGTGATGTTATTAACTCATCAAAACGCTTCCTTTCGTGCAATAACCTCTTTAATTTCGTTAAATGAATCTGTCTGGCGATTTAATTTAGGGATTAAATATTTACTTCCTATCCAGACTGGCCTTGTATCCTTACATTTTGCGATCTATATGTGTCTCACTCGCACACAGTTTTCTTGCGCTAGGTTTTTCATTGAGTGGTGGGAAGGTAAGTGGGGAATTAGTGGCCCTCGTCAAAATATTACACGCCTCTCTTCACCAAATACAAGATCAAAGTGATGTTGAGCGAGCGAGGGACAGATGTCCCCTAGCATGTCCGAGGGACGCCTGTCCCATAAATTATGGTTTAAGCATTTTTAGGCGTAATAATATTTTTAATGTAATTTTTAAATCATTGTATTATTTGGTATCGAATCGACTGTAGTAGAATCACTTAATTTTATTTCAATAATTGTAATTAGAAGGGAAGTTAGATAAATAACCATTGTTACAATTTACTGCGGTGTATAAATTACCCTATCTGTTTCAAATTTCAAATTCCTATTGTTCCTATGTCCATTGAGAGGACTTGCATAAGTTTAGTTGTTTAGTTTGTAATGTGTATATTTCGTCTAACTCTTCTTACTTTTAAGTGATTATTATATATATTTGAATATCGGTAGATCTTACCTCTGATCAAGTTGACTACGCTTGATATATACCAAAGGATAGATAGGTATATAATTAGATAGGGTCTCCATAGAATTTAATTTTAAGTTAAATGTATTAAATAGTGTTAAGCACAAAAATTAAACCGAGGTGGTCATGTAGTATATTATACCTATAAAAGTTTCTTTCTCTTTCTATGACAATCATCATAAATCTTTCTTTCTCTAGTAAACAATAATTCTTACATAAAGCCACCAAGCAGAAGAAATTTTCCGATTATGTAGTCAGCAACTCTAGGACCTATCCTAGACTGCTGCCTTTTAATCATCTACATTGTAGGTGATTAACACTTTAATTTATTGCACTGGTAAATACTGGAATTACAAATAATATTCTCTAGATATTTCTAGACTTATTTACCTGGCATAGCCGCAGCAACGGCGATGAAGGACAAAGCTACCTGTAACAATATCAAAATATAAAAAACATAAGCGTAACAATATTTGTATACATTCATTCTGGCTCAGACCTCGGTTTGAGACGGACCTCTAGTACGGCGAACGTCTGCCCCT
>LUGF01057769.1:0-12492 GCA_001625245.1 Calycopis cecrops | reverse complement strand
AAACCCTTTCATTTCACCCTCAAGAACAGAATGTATTCTCTCGTAGATAATAGCAAATTCTTCGTTATATCTGAAACAAAACTACCACTATGGCACTAAAAACTTTAAAACTAACACCCTACTAATAAGTTAGAAATTAACTAAATAGAACATTTAATCTATCATTATAGTTTAGGAAATTGACATCAAAAATTGAAATCAGTGGAATTTTCAAAGTCGATTAAAAAGTCTTTTGCTTAATATTTCTATGGCGTTAACAATAATGAACATAACACACCAAATAGCTTCATTAAACTCCGCATGCTAGTCATCTCGATGAGTATCTATGACCTAGACTTGACTCGCTTCAATCTCGAAGGTGAATAAAATACTTCAAAATTGAAACAAACCACACCATGTCATAGTGCGTTGACTGCAGGCAGCAGCGCCACGTTTCCAAGACTGTAGCAAGAAAAATTGTTAGTAGGGAGTTCAATCAGCTTCCAGGAACCAAACTACTTCAGTAGTTTTAGCACCCTAAAATTGTAAATATATTATTTTAAGCTTGGTATAATACGAAACACATACTCTCCATTATAACTATAACCCAGACATCGAATCGATGATGGTCTCCGAGCATTTTGCTCAAGTCTTTGTTCGTTGTGTCATTGCGCAAGTTCAGAGATTCCGCCATAACCACGATATAGTCTGCCAATCGATTTCAATTCTTATTTATCTAACAATAATGACGAGTCGTTTCCAGTCCAGAAGCTTGAAGACATCTTCCAGTATAGCGGTGAAGAGTTACGTTGAAGTTGCAAATCCTTGTCGTACACCTTTCTGAAGCTCGATCAGTTTCGAGCTTTGGTCTTGTAATCAGTCGGACCGACTTTGTGGCATTTACGTAGAAACACCTCAACACTTAGAAGTATCCATAGTCGATACGGCATCGCTGTAATGACTGTACATGCCACCGCCCATGTTTAGACCGAATTGATAACTTTCTCCTAGTTCACAAACACCAGACATAAGAGCCGATTATACTCTTCGGTCTTTTGTATAATCTGGCTCAGCATGTGTCTACTGTACTCGAACCTCTACGGAGACTGGCTTGTTCAGGATGCTGGAATTCATCAAAATTGCGTGAAGAGAAGACCTTTGAAAGCAACTTGTAAACGTGGCTCAGAAGTGAGATGGGTTTATATTTCTTCGTTATTAGTTTTAGAGCCTCTATTTTGGTCGATGGTTTCTTTAATACACGTGGTATTAAAGATGCACAGATCTTTCCGCAATGCTTTGTAGAACATTGTGGCGTTTTATATTTATGAAGAAATATATAAGTACCCTAACATTGAAACAGACACCTCGTGGCATAAAGTGTTAATTGCAGTTAGCAGCGTCACATGCTAGTCAGGGAGAAGTCACTCAGTAACAAAAACATGGTGATAAAAAACAGAACATTTCTGATACTGAGAAATTTCCACCTCACTTATGATGAACTAAATCAGCCACCAGGTACCATATCACCACAGTGAGTTAGGAGGGTTAAATAGTTAGTTTTCCGTTTCGCACTTTATGGATCCTTCTTTTTCTTATTTCGCACACTTTCTCCTTCTTCGTTCGGTACTAATTCTACATATGCAATAAGCTTAGTATGCTACGAAACTCTCTACTAGAAACATTCCACATGCGGTGTAAAAATATGTTTTTGTTGTTACTGTGCAACAGAATCAAAGTCCGTCTAGTATTTTAAAAGATATACGTAAGAGGTGTGCAATACTAACTTGCCTTTGCACACCGTAGACATTATTACAAACGCAAACGACGATGTGTAATGACATTTCCTTTTCTTCCTAAATAGAAGAAAACGTGAAGTTTGAGTCCAAAAGAATGATAAGAAAAGGTTAGCGATTGAGTAGAAACAAACACAAACCCTTTCATTTCACCCTCAAGAACAGAACGTATTCTCCCGTAGATAATAGAAAATTTCTCGTTATCTCTGAAACAAAACTACCACTATGGCACTAAAAATTTAAAAAAATAATATTGACAACAAATCAAACCGACTTCAAAACTAATATCATACTAATAAGTTAGAAATTAACTAAATAGAACATTTTCTCTATCATTATATTTTAGGAAATTGACATCAGACTTAAAATCAGTGAAATTTTCAAAGTCGATTAAAAAGTGTTTTACTGAAAATTTGTACGGCGGTAAAAATCATGAACATAACAAACCAAAAGCTTCATTAAACTCCACCATACGCAGTCATCTCGATGACTATGACATAGAGTTGGCTTGCTTCAATCTGAAAGGTGAATAAAATACTTCAAAATTAAAACGAACACCACTTCATCTCATAGTGCGTTGACGTGACTGGTAGCATAATATCATGTTGGTGAGTCCGGCAGCAGCGCCACGCTTCCAAGAATTAGTCGTATGCTCCTTATGCTCAAGGTTCTGAATATTCGTGATAGTGGAAATCTATTCTGATAGTCTCCACCTTATGTATAAATGAATATTTTTCAATCTACAAAATTTTGACAAATCGCTGCTTTGGAAGAATACTGTTGTAACTTGAAGTACCATAGTGTTTTATCTCTTGTGTGGACATTCACAGTTTATAGTATACTTGATATAGTATAATCACACACACATACACAAATTATAGTACTTTAAACTTTCATAAAAAAATTCAAACTGTTGTACTGAAAAATTCACTCATTTTGAATTGCAACAGTAGGTATTCTTCCAAAGCACAATGATGTGTATGTGAAATGTTAATGTTTCTTGTAATGTCGTGGAAACAAAAAGGCTTATTATTATTATATTATTATTATTATTATTATTCCAAAGCAGTGAAATGACACGCTTGAAATTACTACATTCGACCAAAAAATTGGCTTAAAGTATTGCTTAATTAAGTGAAACATAAGCTAAACTGGTTTGACTATGACACAGAGCAGCAGCACTTGAAGTATAAGAAAGTGTCTGTGAATCTTAGAAAGTTACAATATGTCTTGTTTTTGAATCACATTGCAACTAACTGCGATTCCCAAACACCTTTTTCCGTTGTTCTTGTTGTTTTGTTTCATCTTTTCAAAACAGAGGTTCTTGCTATACATATTATATTATTTATGCAAAAATTTCATATCTATGTTTTTCATGTGGATGATTCATGAAGGATAAAAAAAAATATCCTTTATGGGCTCATGGCACGGTCCATTACAAAGGAGAATGCCAAAAAAATCGGTAGTCATGAAAATGGCTCCGATTACTCGTTTGCTCCCTTATGGCTAAAAAAAAGATGAGTTCACTATTGCTATCTCGCTCGCTCAGTAACTAGTACTTTTTACTTGCTGCAATCTGACAACGTACCAACCTAAGCATCTTTCTTTGAAGCTATTCTTTTAAACGAGTAAACAATTCCTTATTAATTATTACAAACACGTATCCTCAGTTTATGAAAAATATTAAATTTGTCGTGATGTTTGGTCCTGCATTTATATTTCAGGAATACTTTTAACATCACGTTTTTATAAATTTAAAAAAAAATATATTTTTTCGATGATTTTCGACTATCTGCCAGTAAGGATCACGATCTCGTTTTATTATTATCGTAAATATTACTAATTAATAATTATTGATTTTTGAGATACATCTCATTATGCCTGCAACTGGGATTTTTGTATGGAACTATGGCATTCTCCTTTGTACCTACAGGACTCGCTGAGGGGATTTTATGATTCTTTATGTGGTGATTTAAAAATTAACTCGACAAAATTGTAATTACACAGATGTTACATGATTTACGTTACAACTGTAACCTAAAGATGCATATCAATAGACCAACACACAAGTTGTCATGTCGACCATATTGTCATAAGTGATATTCCAGGGGCAACTGGAAGGTCTTTGGCCAGTGGCGTGTTAGGGAGAGACCTATGTCCAACAATGGACTTCAATAGGCTGAGGATGAAGAACGGGAATAGTTGTACCACTGTATGTTTCTGACCATGACACAGCACACCTATTACGTTTTCCTTTGAAATGTGGTCAATTAAAAATATTATACCATATTACTATACTTAGAAAAGAGACTTTAACATAATATTTTAAGTTTAACAAATGCTTAGGAAAAATACCATGGTCAAACATGGTTATAGTAAAAAAAGACCAAATGCGAGTCGAAATCCCACATGAAGGGTTACTTATCATCATTACCATACCATTTTTATCAGAAAATAAATTAAAATGGTTTTTCATATATATCACATTTCATATTACATATATACACCTAGAGTGTGTTTTTCAATCAAATCAATGGGTCAGTCGACCCAACGACGTCAACAAATGTTGTCGCTCGACGGCTTGGAATGTCTCAGTGGAAAGTCTGGTTTGTAATGCACGCGGCTAGGCAATACCATTACACACCAGTGCAAGTAATCGAGGAAGGGGATCCATCGAGGCGTCTTGACTTCTGCACATTTATGCTCAATGCCGACAATGCAGATTCGGAATTTTTCAATAGTATTATGTGGACAGATGAGTCTAAATTTGACAAAGACGGCATTACGAATTACCATAACGCCCATTACTGGGCTCCCAAAGATTAAGGTATTCCCTAATAAAAAAAGAATCAAAGGGTCACAAAGAAGGTTCAGCCTAAATGTGTGGATGGGCATAATAGCCAATTACTTGGTCGGACCATACTTTCTGCCCGATAACTTAAATGGCGAGACATACGAAAACTTTTTGAGGGAGGAGTTACCATCTTTGATGGAAGATGTACCTCTTACATTGAGACGAAACATGTTTTATCAGAATGTGGTCAGTCTACTCGTGACCACGGCCGTTGCATTACGGCTGAAACGTCGAGAGTCGAGGTTAATACTTCGATTTTATAACGCGATTAAGTCTCGTCCACAGTATAAAAATATGAATACATGTACAGTTTAATTTCATTTACGCAATTCGACCTGTCTGTCCAAAAGTCTTCTTTTGGTAACGGCACTCGCCCCTGGACCATCTTATCCCGATGCGTTACTTTCCTGCGCGTACCATGTGATCATGACATGAGACATGACTTTTCTCTTGTCTAATATCTCCCTTACTTTCATCATTACTATTAGCTGATCTACATCCGCTCCTGGCTTCCCCCAACATAATAGGCTTGAGTTCATGAGCCTTAAATTGACTAGTCAACTAGAGCATCGTCTATCTTTGACTTTAATAACTTAATCGTCAGTCCACCATCTAATGCCCCGTCTTTTGGTCTCTGGACCCATCTTGAGAGGACCTTACCCAATTTTTTCTTTGTCTCTGAAACAAAGCTACCACTGCAGCCCATGATTATAACAAGCTTGAAATCAGTGCAGTTTGCTATTTAATTGTTTAATTAAGTTAGATTACAGCTAACCTAGTTTGACTGTTAGGCAGCAATTACACAATATATTTACTGCTTAGCGTCTGAAAGATTACAACTAACAGTCTGAATATGCCTATAGGTGATTAAGAACGTACTCGTAAAAGTTCGAAAGATGTACCTTCCATCATCAACTCAGTGGCCTGACATGAGAAGACTGACATGACTTTAAATAAGGAAATAATTTTTAAATCGGTACAAAAATCACGATATAATTCCGTAATGTACGTAACAAAGACCTTTGAAGTTGGTTAAAAAAGTCATCTTATGTAATATTTGCATGGCGCCTGAATAATAATGAACAAAACAAACCAAATAACTTCATTGAACTCCCCCGCATCCCAGCCATCTTGATGAATGTCTATGACCTAGAGCTGGCTCGCTTCAATCTAGAAGATAAATAAAATACTTCAAAATTGAAACGAACACCACTCCATGTCATAATGCGTTGATTGTGATTGGCAGCGAAGCATGTTGCTTAGTCAGGGAGAAGCCGCGCTTCCAAGACTATGGCAAGAAAAAATGTTAGTAGTGTAGATCTATTGCACCTTTGATATCTTTGTCAAATTCCACGTACCACACCACCATAGTACTTTTAGCACCTCTAAAAATATATACACACCAATAAGCTAGGTATAATGCGGAATACATACTATTTATTATATGACCCAGACAGCAACAGCTAGTGAAATGTAACAAAATTTGCTAATGTGATCTTAGGAAATTTCAATATGTATTATTATTTAATCACATTAGGTACTACTTGTGTTATTTAAATGCCCTTTTTTATTCAATAATAAAAGCTTTCATTTTACAAAAACAATAGTGAAGCGTTGATCAGCACATTGGTAGGTCAGAACCGGTAATACAATTATTTGCTACTAAACAAGTCCATACGGTGAAAGACACTACAAAGAAGATTTTAAAATGGTGGTAAAATATAAAAAAAAAATAGTTACTATTGGTTTTTAAAAAGCCATAAAGTTGACATACATGTATGTACATAGGTTCGATATTGTAGGCCAAGGATAAGAAACTATATAAAGATAAGGAAAACTGAATGAAAATCCGAATCGCAAATAAATAATCGGGTGAATTTATGATGTAGGGAGACAAAGCAGTCAGAGCCATTCCGATGCTTGCGACGCAGGTGCGCCAAATACTCCGCACCAAATACTACGGAATGGTCGGTGCGGATGCGATCGTGCTGGCGACTTTCTTTCTAACATCACAGATACTGTTGGGAACCAAACCAATCCAAAGCTGTATCTTCTTTTCTTCCAAATTTTATGAAACTGAGAGTTTTAAGTCCATGAGAATGACATGAAAAATACCATGATCGATTGGAAACAACCATAAAATCTTTCACCTCAACCTCATGAACAAAACTGGTCGTTTCCCGAAGAAATCGTAGATCCAACGATGTAATATCGCATGTGGGTTAGATGGAGAGCCTGCTAGACTTGCCGTTGCTAAGAGATAACTGTACCCTTGACTCCTAACGCTGTCATGAGGCACAACGATGCACTGTCCACGAGGCTGCAGCTACTAAGTGTGTTGCTAACGGTTCTTAAACTTATTCTACGTCCAATATTAATAGAGTGACATTGATTAAGCCATTAAACCAAGCACACACCCTCGATAGACAGTGCATCGTTATCACTTACGACAATGTTAGTAGCCAAAAAAACAATTATCTTTTAGCAGCAGCGGGCCTAATAGACCTTCCATCTAGTCCAAGCACGATGAGTAGTGCAGGAGGCATCTGAAATGATGAGTTGAAAATAAGTTTATCGTCGTAAATATAAGCGATTCTCAGTGGCTATATATGTATGTAATTTACATCATTCAAGCTGATTCAAGCTTTTGGTGACTGCACTTAGCCGTAGACCATTATATGTCGATATGCTGCTACTTCCCTGTATGAACCCTTTCCTTGTCTTATCTTCGTAACTTTCATCATTATTATTAGCTGGAGTAGATCCGCTGCTGGCCTCCCTCAAGAATGGCTGGCTCGAGGTCACGAGCCTCTACAACCAGTGGTTCATCTTGGCTTTAATAACTTAATCGTCAGACAACCTAATAGTAGACCATCCAATACAATGTCTTCTGGTGTCTGAACTCTACTCGAGAAACAAAACTAAAAGCAAAAAAAAAACTGAAGCAAAACTACCACTACAGTACTAAAATAAAAAACAAACAACTAACAATAAACAAACTGACTTCAAAACTAACCTTTAATCTACATAATTTTGAAGATGATACGCATATTATATTCAATTCTGTCGATTGAAAATTTGTCATAAAGTATTGTTTAACTAAGTGAGATATTAGCTAACCTGGTTTGACAATCACCCAATGCAGCAGCCAATGAAATGTAAGAAAGTATAAGAGGAACGTAGCAAATTGCAGTATGTATTGTTTTTGAATCACATTACAACTAACTACGATTCCCATACACCCCACCACCTTTGTTCTTATTGTTTTGTTTCATCTTGTCAAAACAGTTGTTCTTGCTATGCTATATTAAAATCCTAAAGTTACTAATAAATATTTTTGTTTCTTTGTCCTTTATGGGCTCCGTACAGTGCAACATAAAACTCCGATGGCCATTACAAATTTGTTTTTTCAGCAGCAGGTCTGATAAATCATCCATTTAGTTCGATAAGTGGTGCAGGAGGCACCTGGAATCGAGAGTTGGAAATAAATTTATCATAGTAGATATTAGCAATATGTTTAGTGGACATACAGGCACAGTTGTATTTAATTGAAACCTTTCGAGCTGTCAAAGGCTTTCTGAGACTCCATCTATGGACCGTCTTATCTCGATGAGGTACTTTTCTGTACGTGCCATGTGATTATAGGACAACCTTTTTCTTCCCTAATATATCCCTTATTTATGTAAAATAAAAATATTTCTTTCTATTTCATTGTTGGGAACGGCAATAGACATCAAAAGTCAGGCCTTCCACACATATCAGCAGCATCCTGTGACTTTAGCAACTTAATCGTCAGTCTACCAAGTCCACTCTCAAATACACTTCTGGTGTTGCGGATCTCTGGCCATATCTTGTTGAAAAATACCAAGTATTTTTCTTTATATTGCATGCTAATTGGTCTGAGCTTCTTTAAGTGACCCACGTTTCGCTGTCAAGTCTCGTTATAACTAGTAACACGCACTAGTAGATTTTCTTGAGGTACTGTGTTATTTAAAAATAATAATAATCTAAAAATGGTCTTCTAGGAAAAAAAATCCTAAATGCAATCCGAGTTGGATTAAAAAATCCGCCTCTTGCTTGGTGTTGGATTTAACTGACTAGTTCTAGATGTACGTACTGATAAAAGGCTTCCAATGAAAACTAGTAGTAAGCTAGTAGTAATAGATGTCATGTCAACGTTAGACATTTTGTTGTTTTTCCAAGTTCATTGTAAGATCCACCTGCTAGGTAAATCTTTCAAGGACTTCGATCATCTTTGTCAAATCTTCTAATAATTCCCACCTATTTTACCCAACCAGTGGGGGTGCGATAAAAAACAGACGAAAATCGACCTAATTAAAAAATAAAGTTAAACTAAAATAAACCTCATTCAACACAACTGCAACTAAGTCCCGGTCCGACCTATAAGCTATAAGTTGAATTCTATCAAGAATATGAAGAAATATATAAATACCTCAACATTGAAACAGACACCACCTCAAGGCATAAAGTGTTGATTGCAGTTAGCAGCGTCACATGTTAGTCAGGGAGAAGTCACTCAGTAACAAAAATATTGTGATAAAAAACAGAATATTTTTAATACTGAGAAATTTCCACCTCTCTTATGATGAACTAAATCAGCCACCAGGTACCATATCACCACTGTGAGTAAGAAGGGTTAAATAGTTAGTTTTCCGTTTCGCACTTTATAAATCTTCCCTTTTCTTATTTCGCACACTTTCTTCTTCTTCGTTCGGTACTAATTCTACATATGCAATAAGCTTAGTATGATGCGAAACTCATTATCTACTATAAACTTCCCCATGTGGTGTAAAAATATGTTTTTGTTGTTACTGTGCAACAGAATCAAAGCCCGTCTAGTATTTTAAAAGATATACGTAAGAGGTGTGCAATACTAACTTGCCTTTGCACACCGTAGAAATTATTACAAACGCAAACGACGCTGACGGTGCGTTATGACATTTCCTTTTCTTCCTAAATAGAATAAAACGTGAAGATTGAGTCCAAAAGAATGATAAGAAAAGGTTAGCGATTGAGTAGAAACAAACACAAACCCTTTCATTTCACCCTCAAGAACAGAATGTATTCTCTCGCAGATAATAGCAAATTCTTCGTTATATCTGAAACAAAACTACCACTATGGCACTAAAAACTTTAAAACTAACACCCTACTAATAAGTTAGAAATTAACTAAATAGAACATTTAATCTATCATTATAGTTTAGGAAATTGACATCAAAAATTGAAATCAGTGGAATTTTCAAAGTCGATTGAAAAGTCTTTTGCTTAATATTTCTATGGCGTTAACAATAATAAACATAACAAACCAAATAGCTTCATTAAACTCCGCATGCTAGTCATCTCGATGGGTATCTATGACCTAGAGTTGACTCGCTTCAATCTGGAAGGTGAATAAAATACTTCAAAATTATTGAAACAAACCACACCATGTCATAGTGCGTTGACTGCAGGCAGCAGCGCCACGTTTCCAAGACTGTAGCAAGATAAATTGTTAGTAGGGAGTTCAATCAGCTTCCAGGAACTACTTCAGTAGTTTTAGCACCCTAAAATTATAAATATATTACTTTAAGCTTGGTATAATACGAAACACATACTCTCCATTATAACTATAACCCAGACATCGCATCGATGATGGTCTCCGAGCATTTTGCTCAAGTCTTTGTTCGTTGTGTCATTGCGCAAGTTCAGAGATTCCGCCATGACCACGATATAGTCTGCGAATCGATTTCAATTCTTATTTATCTAACAATAATGACAAGTCGTTTCCAGTCCAGAAGCTTGAAGACATCTTCCAGTATAGCGGTGAAGAGTTACGTTGAAGTCACATATCCTTGTCGTACACCTTTCTGAAGCTCGATCAGTTTCGAGCTTTGGTCTTGTAATCAGTCGGACCGACTTTGTGGCATTTACGTAGAAACACCTCAACACTTAGAAGTATCCATAGTCGATACGGCATCGCTGTAATGACAGTACATGCCACCGCCCATGTTTAGACCGAATTGATAATTTTCTCCTAGTTCACAAACACCAGACATAAGAGCCGATTATACTCTTCGGTCTTTTGTATAATATGGCGCAGCGTGTGAATGTGGTCTACTGTACTCGAAACTTTACGGAGACTGGCTTGCTCAGGATGCTGAAACTCCTCAAAATTGCGTGAAGAGAAGACCTTTGAAAGCAACTTGTAAACGTGGCTCAGAAGGGATATGGGTTTATAGTTCTTCGTTATTAATTTTAGAGCCTTTATTTTGGTAGATGGTTTCTTTAATACACGTGGTATTAAAGATGCACAGGCCTTTCCGCAACGCTTTGAAGAACATTGTGGCTTTCATATTTATGAAGAGATATATAAGTACCCAAACATTGAAACAGAAACCTCGTGGCATAAAGTGTTAATTGCAGTTAGCAGCGTCACATGTTAGTCAAGGAGAAGTCACTCAGTAACAAAAACATGGTGATAAAAAACAGAACATTTCTGATACTGAGAAATTTCCACCTCACTTATGATGAACTAAATCAGCCACCAGGTACCATATCACCACTGTGAGTGAGAAGGGTTAAATAGTTAGTTTTCCGTTTCGCACTTTATAGATCCTTCTTTTTCTTATTTCGCACACTTTCTTCTTCTTCGTTCGGTACTAATTCTACATATGCAATAAGCTTAGTATGCTACGAAACTCCCTACTAGAAACATTCCACATGCGGTGTAAAAATATGTTTTTGTTGTTACTGTGCAACAGAATCAAAGTCCGTCTAGTATTTTAAAAGATATACGTAAGAGGTGTGCAATAATAACTTGCCTTTGCACACCGTAGACATTATTACAAACGCAAACGACGATTCGTAATGACATTTCCTTTTCTTCCTAAATAGAAAAAAACGTGAAGTTTGAGTCCAAAAGAATGATAAGAAAAGGTTAGCGATTGAGTAGAAACAAACACAAACCCTTTCATTTCACTCTCAAGAACAGAACGTCTTCTCCCGCATATACTGTCGATCCAACGTTGTAATATCGCTAGTGGATCAGACAGATGGTCTGCTAGACGTGTTGTTGTTAAGAGATAACAGTCGTATGTCACAATACTCGTAGACAAGACGACGATTTCCTTTTAACAGCAGCTGGTCTGATTGTACGAAATAATGATGCAGCCAGTATCTGAAATCACTATACTGAATTAAGTATACCAAAATAAAGGATAGCAATGGCACTCACTCAATCACTAGCTACCGGAGCCCACGCAGTGCAAGTGCCTTCCCGATTTTGAACTTAATTTTTGGTGACGCGGGACCAACAAAGATGGTCAAAATCGGTCAATAAATTAAAAATTATTTACTTTTAACAATAATAATTTAAGGCAAATTTTTCGTTATCTCTGAAACAAAAGTTTTTAGAGCCGTAGTGGTGACTACGGCACTAAAAACTTTAAAGAATAATGTTGACAACAAATCAAACCGACTTCAAAACTAACATCATACTTAAACGTTAGATTAACTAAATAGAACATATTTAATCTTTAACTATTAAAATTTTGGAAATTAACATTAGTCTTGAAATCAGTGGAATTTTTAAAGTCGCTTTAAAAGTGTTTTACGTAATATTTGCATGGCGCCAGAACAATAATGAACATAACGCACCAAATAGCTTCATTAAAATCCACCGCAGCCCAGTCACCTCGATGAGTATCTATGACCTAGATTTGGCTCGCTTCAAACTGGAAGGTGAATGAAATACTTCAAAATTGAAACGAACGCCACTCCATGTCATAGTGCGTTGCTTGTGATTGGAGGCATATTATCATGTTGGTGAGTCCAGCAATAGCGCCTGTTCACCTTTGAAATCTTCAT
>LUGF01057766.1:224456-236849 GCA_001625245.1 Calycopis cecrops | reverse complement strand
GAAAGTTTCGGAGGCGTTCACCGGCTGACCTCCGCTCAGTTTACCATATTGTATTATGTATGAGTGTTCCTGGAACTCGTGACCTAATATAAAGTTGCGAAGCCGCCGACGACATTCAATACGGCTAGCCCATATTTTCGCGCACTTTTATGTAACTTCTACGGCATTATTTGTAACATTTCAAATGTTACAAATTCTCTTATTTACTACTAGCTTCCGCCCGCGGCTTCGCCCGCGTGGATTTCGGACTTCACAAATGATTCAAAATTTTAACTTATTATGTTATTCTGATATGAAAGCTATATTACTGTGAAGTTTCATGGAAATTCGTTCAGTAGTTTTTGTGTGAAAGAGTAACAAACATTCTTACAAACTTTCACATTTATAATATTAGTAGAAATTCTCTTATTTGGGTATTTCTCTACTAACGGGAAAATTTTACATGAAATCTGTCCTGCTCACTTTTTGTTCTAAAATAAGGTTAAAAATGTATTGAATGAAAGGTAATAACGAGTGATTTACAAGTATAAAAAAGGCCGGAAGATTACTCTGCTAGTTTAAGTTTTAGAACAGATTTTGTAAAAATTGCTCACAGGGGACTGTCGGACTATCCAGGGGACTGTTTTTTATTTAATAAAACCACAGATTTTACGAAAGAAACAAATAAAAACTCTTTATTTTTGTAATTATAATGAAAACAAAAGAAAACCTATCAAAATCAACAATCATATTATCATAAACATCTAACCCAAGTGATTTTTTAATCAGTCTCACTGATCCCTTAATTATCCAAAAATGCCTTATGAACGTATTCGAAACATCCTTGAGAATATTTTTTTAGCTCGATATGTGGCACAATGTGTTTTCCACATCTTTTTTGCTGCTCTATGTTCCCTTGGATTCATATCTTTTGCTAGTTTTCTAACTCCTTTTTCTTTTTTCTTTTGGTATTTTTGGCGCTCTTTTTCCCTCATTTCCTCCCTCTTTTGAGGATCATTTTTATTACGTTCTTATCTTATTTTTTCTGCTTTTCTTTTATTTTCTAATATTTCTTCCTTTGTCAATTTATCCTTTTTTTTTGAGTGGCATGGTGACTAACCTGTAAGATCATAAGTGATGGTATATTAATTTCACATAATTATCAATTTAGCAACTGGCATGGTAAATCGTTTCTAACCTATTTTTGTAATAACTGTAGTGAAAGATAATAACTGCACATAATCTATTTAGTTGCTACTTAAACTTACATAAAACACAGTTTTCTAGAAGCCGTATCAGTCCCCTGTGTTGCGTCGACACAGGGGACTGTGTTTTCTGGCACAAAACTGGACTATATTAATTATTTACGAATCCTAGTTTATTTCATAGCTAAATTAGTTATTGTACGTTTATTTTCGTAATCTACAATACCAAAACCATGCTATAATTAGGATATTAACCACTTAAATTACTTACCAGGGGACTGTAATGCGTAGCGGCCACGACGCGTGTTTCGGCAACAATGGCGGGGAATGACACCAACCGCAAAATGGCATCGCAGTTCTTACTCGATACGAACGAACTTCACACTGTTAGCGTGTTATTCAACGCAAGATTTAGTCGTTACCGTAGACTATACAATTTTAGCAATTTTTTAAAATTGAACTAGAGGACTGTGCACAAATATTTAGGACAACTTTTAAGCGGTATTTTGAAATAATTATTATTATATTTGTGAAGTATTTGTTCAACATATACAATTCTCAGTATCTTTAGTTTTATAATTTACTTTAACTTTGTTACGCTTTACATAAATAATATTTGAAAATTGGTTTTGAAGTAAAGATTCTGGGATTGGGACACGCCAGGGGACTGTGTTTTGACAGGTTGAGATTAAGAAAAAAAAAAGATCTTGAAGATTTACATGGTAAACAAGTAGGTAGCCTGGAAGGTACTGGATTATACTTTAATTTTAAATATTTTCTAATAATAAAAAAATCCACAACAATGTGTAAATTGCTTGGGACATCAACTTTCCCGTTAGTAGAGAAATACCCATTTACTATTGGCATTGTCGATATAAAGTAAAGTACCTACCGGGCTAAAATGTCCTTCACGTGGACGAAGACTACTTTCGGGTTACACCATGGTTCAAAGATCAAAGTCATTCATGACAACCGACGCCCACAAACATGCGTTGCCCTTCTCATGGGTCACCGGATACTACCACACCGCACGAAACGTGACATCACCGTCACTTCACGACAGAATCGTGTAAGCGGGAGATACCTCCTGTGTCGTCGGCCCAATTCAGTTGCAATGCAACGTGCCAGTACCTCTTACTAAAATCCTCCTCTGGGTTACATCTTGGCTTATGTCCGCCTAGGATGTAACCCAGAGGAGAAAGGAGGCACGGCATTGCACAAATCCGTAGGTCCTAAATCACATTTCACGTTTGGTGTTGTTTTGTGGTGCGGAACAACCCCTCATTTCAAATGGATTCGGTCGTTGATCCCTATTGTTGACAGACTAAAGCATAGTTTTTTTTTTAAATAGTGCTGCAGATATCACAACATTTCTGTATTACACATCTGGCAAAACTGTCGATACTAACTTCACATCCCTAAACTAAAGCAGCCACCAAGATCTGGTTACTTTGGCGAGTACACTTGGCCACAAAAACTTTTGCCAGTTATGTTAATGCAACGTTTCATAATTAAAAGTTAGATGGCGTGATAATAGTGGCCGAGAGCTACGTCGCTAATTACGCAACCAACACAGAAACTCGATTTGGCCAAGGCCGAATTTTAAGTTCGTTGCGATTACGCCGAGGTCGAGGGTACAGGCGCATTTGTACATTTACATAAATATATGAATTAAGGACGTTCTGATGCTAGTTGGTCTAGCGTTTACACTAGTTTGTCTGGAGGAGACGAAATTCGTCGATTAATATAATGGCTAATTTGTGTAGTACAGGCTTTAAAGCAATGATGAGATCTTGAAGTAACTATCACATAATATAAGGGGTAAAAGATACAATATACATATAAGGATATTCTAATGAGCGTCAGTTGGTCTCCCATTTAAATTGGTTGTTCTATAGGAGACGAAAGTCGGCCATAAAACCATTTTTTTAATATATTTATAATAGCTGCGTCCCGCGGTTTTACCCGCGTGACTCGATCCGTGGAAAATATAAAATCATATCATGGCATATTCATGAATATTTTTTCGGGATAAAAACTATCCTATGTGTTAATCCAAGATACTATCTATGTGTGTGCCATGTGTGTTTCATCAAATCCGTTCAGCAGTTTTTGCGTGAAGTAGTAACAAACAAACATACAAACTTTCGCATTTATAAAATTAGTAGGATTATTTAATTCATTATAATGAATAGATTGTGTAGCACAGACCTTAAAGCATTGAAGATCTTGAAATAACGAGCCTATAATATAAAGGGAGTATATTAATTAAGGACATTCCTATGAGCGATAGTTGGTCTCCCATTTACTTAGTGCATCTGGAGGAGACGAAAGACGAAAGTGTATTTAAATAATGACAACATTGTGTGGCATGGAACATAAAGTAACGAAGAACTTGAAATAACTATAATACAATATAATAGACATGTAAAAGATGTAGGAACGATTGTAGTAAACAATTGATATAACAAAGTTTATATTTTTCCGATCGGAAGCATTTTAAAATTAATACAATACGTTTACTAAATATAGTTATCGTCAATCGCTTCTTCTTTACACGTGTTCAGCTATCACACGCATAGCTGAATTACAATTATCGGAATTTATATTCAGCAAGAGGTAATGGGCCGGTCATATCTGCAGAACCGATGACGTTGTGGTCGACTGGTTCAAGAGTGGAGACCGCGCACCGGCAAACGTAATGTGGGACGCCCCGTGACTAAATACGGAAACCTGTGGGCAGGAAGTGGGAAAGGTTAGCCGAAAATCGAAGCCAGTGGCGTGCTATGGGAGAGGTCTATGTCCATCAGAGGACTGCAATAGGCTGATGAGGATGATGATGTAGATGAAGATTGCTGCAGAATGCAGAAGAGGCCGACAAGACCAGGGAGGTACCTCTCGCTCATATGGTACCGCCGTGAAGTGACAGCTATATCGTCGCGCTTCGTGCGGTTTGTGGGTCGGAGGAGGAGGAGAGGAGAACAACGCATATCGTGTATAAACTGTAAAGTCGACATTATAGGTAAGGTAGAAGGGATGAAATTTCTTAATGTTACACAACACTTTCATCAAAAGAATAAAACTTTTCTATACGTCCAGTGAAACTCACTTTGAACTGAAGCTTTACACAATTTTTCTATAAAAACGTGATCCGCGCAACCTTTATAGGCGAAAGGCGTAACTCGTAAAGGTATTACTTATTACTTCACACCACAGGAAATTATTATTTTTTGGATAAGGGGACAAACATTTTCACGACTACCGACGCCTATAGATATTCGCATAGAGGTTACACAGATCCGTCGCTCTTTCTCCTCCTCCCTCATGAACCACCGCCTACTTATTCGTTGGGACTTAGGTGGACCTATAGTTTTCGATGACCGTGATGATGATGACCATACGGTAGCAGAAGGTTGAGATGCACGTAACATAGAAGATAACAGATAGGAGATCTTTATGGCTAAAGTCGAGTTCAAATCCAGCTGAGGTCAGGAAATTTTATCTACGTATTATATGTATTTTTATAATAAAATATGTTTCCGTTGTCTAGTACCTGTAACAAGTCTTTACGGTGGCTGGTTAACAGTTTATTAATATTAAAATGATGCTATACATTTCGGCGCCTAATCAACAAAACACGAATAAATTAAAAACCCGTAAACTTTAAACTACTGGCTTTAATCATATTGTTACTAATACAACAGTCTAAATTATGACGAATATAAATACATATATTCAGCAATAAAAATGTTATATATGCATAATCTCTATAATTATATACTTTATGTATATTGTTATCAATATGAAATAATCGATCTCGAGGTCAATCTTTGATCTACATAAGGTCAAGATAGGTCGTAGGCCTTTCAAGTGTATTATTTTCAGTGAAATAAACAAATTAATGTTTACAAGTGTTTCAGGCTGGCGAGGAATATGACCTATGGCCTGTCGCTGACGTGTTTCATCGCGCACCGAAGACGTTTTCTTAGACCACCAAAATATGAATATTGGTATATAAGAAAATAAATCTAGGTAGAAAGTAAGTCCTCATCTAGGGCTTATTTTCCACCTTCTGGTACCAACTAATTCAGGGCCAGTAAAGTTAACAAACAGAATTCATTCAAATAATCAGAGGTATGGTATCAGATGAATAACATAATATATTTTTGTAAAGGGTAGTTCCATTGATGCATTGCAGCGGATTCGGCCTCGTCACTGTTAGGCAATGCCCTACTATATATACGGACATTTAGACATTTCTAATTATGAATACTCGGACCACATAAGTAAAAAAAACTGTATATATGCTCCTTTACTGTAAGTACTCCTTTAATGTAAATCGCTGTAAAGCTTTACTCTGATGTTACGCTCGCTGTTTCACAGAATTTAAATAATACTTATCGGTCCCCTTACATCTTACACGAGACTGGCGTAAAGTGCAGCTGTGCTGTAGCGTTTCGTGCGGTGTGTAAGTAGCCGGTGGCCCATGGAGGTGGGAAGAGAAAGGAGGGCAGCGCATCTGTATAGACTATAAGCGGATGTTTGTGGGCGTCGGTAGTAATGAAAATGGCTCCGGCTGCTCGTTTGCCCTCCTATATCATAAAAAAAAATCGTTTCTTAAGGAGTATACTCCATAAAACGTAACAAGACGCTCACGCACAAAAGCAGTAAGTACACGCCGGAACCACCAGCCCCTCCCATTGGCCAACCGCAAGCGCGCCTTGGCCTACGAGCCTCTCACCTGACGAAACGCAATTACTCGCAGGGCCCTTAGCTCAGTTACCTACAGGTAGTGCCATGCTGCATTGAAAATAAAATGAATTTTTTTTTTATGTAGAACTATGCTAAGACAGAAGGTCAGTGCAGCTTCATCGATATGAGAGGCGAGCACACTAAAATGAAATGAAAATATGCTTTATTGTGCACATTAACTACTAGACAAATAAATACAGATAACATTTAACTAATGCAGTATACTGCCATTGTAATTGGAAGTTATTTAAAGCAAGAAACAAAGTCAAGATGGCTGATCGCCTGCTTTCTATAGTTTCGGATGAAAGGAACATTAGATAGGAGTAGGGAATGCAATACCGGGATCCCGCATGCCATGTGCGGGATTAATCCCGTTCGTAAAATGAGCGGGATCCCGCGCGGGATTGCCGAGAAGCGAACATTATCAACACGACGATTAGCAGAACGACGCATTTTCTGCTGCTGGTCATATAGTTTGTAAGGTCAGGAGCCGTTTAGCAGATGAAACAATCAACACCTTAATGTTTTTAAGAAGTTATTTTCAAAATAATGTTAATTTCTACTTTTGTCAATTTTAATTTAAAAACTTTTAGTTATCTAACGTTCTAAAATTTTAAATAAGTAGGTAAGTTATTTTTTAATAAATGGTTATATAATTAGATTTGTTTCATTGCGTACCGTCAGAAGTTATAAATTATGCATGAAGTTTTGTTCATGCGGGATCTCGCAAATACCGGGATCCCGCGGGATCGAAAATGTCCAGTCCCGCAAATACCGGGATTGAGAATTTACTGCGGGATTGCATTCCCTAGATAGGAGTAAGAGCTGATGAAGAATGTATGTCATAGTAATCATTTAATATAGCATGTTAGTTCGACCTTTTGACTCGTCAAAAAGATAATCTACGGAACAAAAAAAACCTCTTTCGTTTATGGAATCTGGTATCAAACTATATACCTAGTACCTATCTGAACGTAGAAACAATATTAGAACTGCACAAGTCCTGGTGATTAAGCCATTTTGATCTAAAATCATGGCTATTGGTTTATCATGGAAATATATGGAGGTATTAGAATAGAATAGAATAGTATCTTTATTCGGTAATCCTACATCACTGCAATACAGAAAAGATAAAAAACATAGATTAAAAACTGGCCAAGTGCGAGTAGGACTCGCACACGAAGGGTTCCGTACCATTATTGTATGGGCACCCCGCCCAAGTGTTTAATATTTTTTTTATTTTTAGTATTTGTTGTTATAGCGGCAAAGCAAATACATAAGTTGTAAAAATTTCAACCTTCTAGCTACCACGGTTTATGAGATACGGCCTGGTGGCAGACGGACGGACAGCGGAGGCTTAGTAATAGGGTTCCGTTTACCTTTTAGGTACGAAACCCCAAAAAGATAATAAATCTACATACATACTACAAGTTGCTACGTAAACAAAGTTACCGGCAAAACCTAACTAGCAATTACGTCACCACATCATTCCAGAAGTCGAAGGAGAACAAACGTAAAGCATTATAATAAAAAGCCTTACAACTTTACTCGTCAAACAATCCATACAAATTGTATTTTTCACAAAACTCACGTCTAATACGCCTCAAAGGTCAAAAGAACTTGTTAAACGACATTTCAATGAAATTGTGGCTACATCTCATCGCACAACTGGTACAGTCGGTGAAATATATTAGCTTACGTCTATATCTAAGAGGCAGTGGCACGCTGCATGCATACAGCCGAAATGGGCCGGCATGACGAAGGAAGAACCTCTTGCTTACACTATACCGGCGCGAAGTGACAGCTGCGCTGTCGCGTTTCGTGCGGTGTGTAAGTAGCAGGTGGCCCATGGAGGGAGGAGGAAGAAGAAGGGGAATGCATCTGTATATGTGGATGTTTGTGACGTATATATCGGTAGTCATGAAAATGGCTCCCATTGCTCGTTTGCCCCTAATAGGGACTATAACAAAGAATGAAATAATTTCATAGCCAAAATTCTAATGATATACATATTTGGATTTTGGCTTTGGTTGGTTGGTTTGTTTTAGTTTTACCCCCATTAATGTTAATACTGTTTGCATAAAAAATACATCTGCAATTCTTAACAGCACATTTCATGAAGTAGGCTATGAGGCTATCAATAATAGACGTACGATTTTGAGTTCAGGAAAATAGAAAAAACCAAAAATAGGTGGAAAGAACTCTCGGAGAAGAAGGCACAAATTCTAATATAGTTATATTAAATACAAAGATTAACTTTTTATTAACTAAGAGCCGTATAACACGAATTAACTGTCGAGTGACAGTATTAACGTATGGTTAAAAATATTTATAAAAGGTTTCAAAAGTTTCTTTTAGTTGTTTCATAATATACTTATGTGGTTCATAGTTACCCCAGGAAGATGGAAAAAATCATTGAAACACAGTTTTTCTCGTAAAGTTTTCTTAAAGCCATTATTGCCATTAGTCAGTGTAAACAATGGAGTATTTTTGTCCATGGCCACGCATGGTGGTAATTTTGAACAGTTTCGACACTAATGAGTCAACGTTTCATGCGGCGACAATGGTAAAGCATACATAGTAAATAAACATTCCAGATTAAACAAAAACAAAGATTATTAATGAATGAGTAGGCACAAGACAGCTGGTCCTGATGAATGTTAATAACAAGAGCTTGCCTATACCCCAGATATTAGATTTTCTACTAGATAGTTATGTAAAAACAATAACCCCCTTATTAATAAACATAGAATAACTCTATCCAAGGAATAACCTAGTAATAAACTGACATCTGTCAAATTCCATAATAAAAAACACATAAAAAGTATGGAATTTGACCGATGTCAGTTTATTACTAGGTTATTACTTGAATAAATTATTCTGTTTATTAATAAGGGGGTAATAGTATTACGATGTGGTTAAGTTTTGCTCAAATAAGGTTTAATATCTACCGACCGCGATTAAACCCATCATCTAAAGAAATGATAATGAATGATAACTAGGCTATTACTTAATGATCCGTAACATAAAAAACTGCCCACCACAAAAAGTCCACACATTCACCGCACCAACTGTACAAAAGATCAAATAATACGACGATTAATATTAAAAAAAAACCGCTCGCCGCCACATAATACCCGCAATAAACATAACTGAATGGAGCCCATTCATAAAATCAAATTGAATTATTGCCCGGCCGCCACGATGTAAACACAACGTATTAAGTATTAATATCTGAATCGAATGTGTCAATTGTGTCGCCCGCGCGAGTTGAGTCGAGTCTATCAATTTCGAAGCTAACAAATCACGTGTAATTAGTTTGTGTTAATTAACTTTATTAGTTGCATGACGTTCGTGTGCCTTCGTGTGTGAATCATAAGCGTATTTCTCTTCACACGGGATAGGTTAGTTTTAACGATATTAGAGGAATTTGCTTATTACCAAGTGTATTCTGTTTTGAGGTTTCAGTTCATTTGATTTTGCAGCTTTGGTCACAGGATGAACAGGTCGCTTTTTTAGGATTCCGTATCTCAAAGAGAAAAAACGGAACCCTTATAGGATCGCTTTGTTGTCCGTCTGTCTGTACGTCTGTCAAGACCTTTTTCTCTAAAACGCGTGAAGGGATTAAGCTGATTTTTGTCAAATACGGAGGTCAGTTACGTCTTGATGCCTTGAAAAAATCACACTTCTAAGTTAACGCAATAAAAATTATGCACAAATTTTGTATAAAAACGTACTTTGTCGAAAACCAATAACCTATCGGGTACTTCCCGTTGACCTGGAGTTGTGAAATTTGGCAAGAAGTAAGAACTTATAGCACATATATAGGAATAGATCTGAAAACTAGTAAATTATATGTAGATCATTGGAAAAATCATTATCAACTTATAACTGTAATTCGTTGCCTACTAAAAGTGTGTGAGCAACCGCTTACATAAGTTTGTTAACTTAAACGGCAGGCGTAAAGTTACAAGAATTGAAAACCATGCATTATGTTTGGATTACGGAACCCTCGGTGTGCGAGTCGGACTCGCACTTGGCTGGTTTTTTTTATAGCAGTCAGAGCCTGTTTTATGACCACCGACGCCCACTAACATCCGCATACAGATTATATAGATGCGTTGCCCTCCTTCCCTTCGTAGGCCACCGGCCACTTACACACCGCGCGAAACGCGATAGCACAGCTGTTACGTTGCGCTGGCTTAAGCGAGAACCGGCACCACCGGGGAGGTACCCTGGTAGTGCTGGCCCAATTCGGCTGCATGTATGCATGCAGCGTAAATTTTAGAAAACATCGTAAAAGAGTTTCATGCCACGAACAGTTTGTTGACTCAAAGCTTGGATACAGTAAATTTATAATAACGCTATTGCGTATTGATGCATCAACAGTAAATAGGACAACCTGGAATCCAGGCTACGGAATTTACGGCAATGTTTAGATGAAATCATTAAGGTGTCTTTGAGAATGGAAATATATTTTTAAAATTAAATTATACATCTTATACATTTCCCTTAAACATTGATGAAGTAATCACTATAAATATGATTGCATTTTCAGAACACAGAGCAATTGTTACAAGGGGATTCCGGCGAAACAGTTAGGGGAAACCCCGTCCCCCGGCCCCCTTAAACTGCTGTTGAGCATACAAGCTCGAATCACATGAATAAGCAAACGGCTTGTATATATAATGAAACGGGCGTGCCGCTTTGATATTCGCCTAGGGAAAATATTTTCTCTAGATTTTTCGTGTAAAAAAGTCCCGATTCAAATCTACCCAATATGCGTTAGGTTACATCGAATTTACACTAAGCGTTATTTTTGCGACAAAATTCGCAAGAGGAAATTGTTACCCACATACCTGCACCATGTTAGTTTTGTACCAAAAAAATCGTGTTTAGTTTAAAAAATATTGGACAGAGACTACTCTGACTAGATAGAAATTACGCTTGGGAACCTGGCCCCTAGCCCGGCCCAGTAAATGAAAGGAAGCCTCTCTTGAAGGTGTTCGGTTCGGTGGAAGGACTGAACAGTCATCGGGGTGCCCTGTCGCTGACAGAGCCGGGGCACTCCAATATAGGCGGCCGATGGCACCCGCGGGGTTTTAGTGGGTGTTAGGCTCCGCCGCGAGCCCCACACACCCACCGGACCCCACCCCGGTTCCATGGCAGTGCGTAAACGCATTTCACCGCGAAAAAAAAAAAGATAGAAATTACGCTTATTTAAACTTAGAACAAAGCAATAGTGTCGTGGGACTAGAATTTCGATTTTTCGTTTTACATAACATCGTCACGCAGACGGAGCTATTTTAATGACAAGCAAGGCCTATATACATACGCATAGAGATTATACAGATGCGTTGCAAACGTTGAAACACGACAGCACATCTGTCACTTTACGCCCGTATCCCGTATGGTGTAAGGGAGAGATACCCGGTCGTGTCAGAATAAGTCAGCTACATGCATGCAGTGTGACACTACCACTCAAAATTTGCCATTAAAAAGTAGCATTTGCCATTTTCATGTTAAACCTGGACTTAACATGTAAAGCAAAAAAAAATCCTCTTGTACATAGCTTAAACACATGTCTGGCGAACATTTTTATAGCGGTGACATTACGGTCGTCCTTCGCTCAGAGTTACCTTTTCGTACGAATTCTTTTCACGACCTAACGACCAGTTTCCACGAAACGTACCAACTTGTCCCCAATCCATCATCATACAGGACTTATCTGAGAACTGTACGAAATGATGATCTACTTCAGAACTAATCTAAGGCTCCACAGACAACACACCTGATGGGACTTCGCCAAATACCCCGTACTCACCAAAGCGAATCTAATAAATATTATAGTTTGACTTTTCTTCTTTTTATTTTTATAACACGATGGTGGCAAAAAAAGCATACGGCCCACCTGATGGTACGTGGTTACCGTAGCCTATGGACGCTTGTAACACCAGGGGCATCACATGTGTTTGATGTGAGTATGGATGGATGTTTGATGTTTGTTACTCTTTCACGAACTAAAAACACGAACGTCAAAAAGCTACTGAATGGATTTTAATGTAACTTTACAATAATATAGCTTATGCATCAGAATTACACATACTATTGTAGGGTAGAGTAACGGGTTGACAATTCGGAGACATAACATTACAAGTTACCATGACAATATAATTTCCAATAATGACAAGACAACGTCTATCGGGTCAGCTAGTATGATACGAGTACATAAATTATAATATGATAATTGATATCACCATGACGTCGGATTAAAGAGCAGTTTCTATAGTTACAATAGTTTAAACATATTCACCTTATTACTAAACATGGAATAACTATATCCAAGTAATAACCTAGTAATAAACTGACATCTGTCAAATTCCATACTTTTAATGTGTTTTTTTATTATGGAATTTGACAGATGTCAGTTTATTACTAGGTTATTCTTTGGATAGAG
>LUGF01057766.1:205600-224039 GCA_001625245.1 Calycopis cecrops | reverse complement strand
GCCAGCAGATCTCCCAAATAATGAAATACATATTTTTATTGTATATCTTATAAAGCTATTTTAGTTAATGAATACGAAACCACAATTAATTTGTATATAAAATATTTTTTCCCACTTATTTCGCGAAGGATCACTAAAACAGGACCATGTGTTGGGCTTCCACGAATTTCTCGCATGACAATGACCTTTTGGCAATAACAATAGAACACGTCGGACCCGGTGCAGTTAGGGGACGAGACACAAACGCGGGTCCCGATACAAAAAACGCGCATTGTTGCAGCACCTGCCTAATGCCGGCCAAATGATTCATGGAGGTGAAAGAAAAAACCCCTGAACCGATCTCTGTTGAAGACGTGACGTTTCATCCAGGTAGGGTATCATTTGACCTGGTGCTAGGAGCAACTACTGCCTTACAGCCGAAACGGACGGCACAGTCCGCTCTTGCTCACCTGAAAGGTGATGGCTATGTGTGTTTTATGTCCAATTATCGTATTATATTTCCAATGTCACTCCAGTAATCGGTAGTCCCTGATTATTTCTGATTGTCCATTGTCCATATATACTACTATACTAATTATATTTTAAAAAATATCTTGTTCTATATGTTCTACTCATTTGGAACAAGATGTTTTTTTTTAAATAGCCTCTCATTTTCTCGGCGCACACGTAACTACATAATTTTTGCTTTGTCTCTAATTGAAGCGTAATCATAGAATTTTAACTCTGCCAGTAACTGTTTGATGCTCCCTAGATAGTTTCGAAAATTGTAACCTTGATTCTTGTTTTTATTAAATGAAATCTACTATTAAATATTTCTGTATCACCTCATCTTCTATGACTCAGATGTACAAGCGAAAAGCACTTTCCAGAACCTAGAACACGTTCGTACGAAACGCGCCATCACTTTCCACCAGTGGCGTGTAAGCGAGAAGTGCCTTCTAGAACCCATCACACTTATTGAAAGAAGCAACCGATAGAACTTACAAAACCTAACAGGCACCTTGGCAAAGCCTGACGTCAATGCGACACCGTTGAGTCACTGGTTATCATGTACGATCTATATGCAAATGTTGCTCACCTATCTACATTCTATATGGAGTTCTCTGTTCGATACTCTAGCACACGGCACGAAACGCAACAGAATAATCACCACTTTACAATGTTGTACACCGAGAAGTATCTTCCAGAGCCTATAACCCTGATCGACAGAAGATAGACCTTAAAAAACCTAGCAGGTACCTTGGCAAAGCCTGACCTAAATGACATACCGTTCAGCTCACATATCTACATTCTATATGGAGTTCTTTGTCTGCACTCTTCAAACGTGACGGCATAACCATCGTTTTACATTTTGCTGTCTAAGCTAGCAGTACCTTCCAGAACCTATCACTCTGATCGACAGACCTTACAAAACCATACAATCGCCTAGGCAAAGCCTGACCTTAGCGCGAATATCCACTGGAATACTATCGCTTACGACTTGTATGCAAATGTTGCTCACCTATCTACCGTCTAAGATGCATTATTTGTCTGGAGGAAACGCGGAAGCATAATCATCACTTTACATCAGGGTTATATAAATGAGAAGTACCTTCCAGAGCCCTGATCGAGAGGAGACCTTACAAAACCACACAAGCACCTTGGCAAAGCGTCCTCAGTGCGTCCACTGGAATATTATCACGTACGATCCGTATGCAAATGCGCTAACAGCGAGTGTCCCAGCGGAGTGGACGCAGCTGAGCGTTCAGCCGTACAAATGGACGGCATTAATGCCCGCCTGCACAAGCCGCTGACTCGGCATAACTTCTACAACGGTGCACTTCCTGGACGTACCATGTTATATCAATTTCGTATTTATCATCATCGTCATGTACAGACCTTCTTTAATGTCGTTCATGTTTAAGTGACTCCTCTGCTGATCTCACGTAAATAAGCGGCTACATCATTGCGTTTGAGTTATTTCTCGTGGGTTGTAAAAGAGCATAACCCAAAGTCGAAGACATTAATGCCAGTCTGCAGAAGCCGCTTCCACAACTTCTACATACAAGGGTGCAACTTCCTGGGACGTAGCATGTTATGTCAATTTCGTATTTATCATCATCGTCATGCTAGTTTAGAACTTTTTAAGACCCGGTAATGTCTTATTGTTAATTGTACTATTTAACGTTTAAGAGATTTCTCTGCTAATCTCACGTAAATAATCGGCTACAGCGTTGTGTTTAAGCTATTTCTTGTAGTAGGTTGGGGGCTTATATATGCCCTTACGGCCTAAGCCTACGGTCTAAGGCTTCGACTGTTCCAGTAGTTTGACGAAATTCTTTTATACATACTAGATGTGTCCCATTATTTTCGGGATAAAATATTGTACTAGGTTTTAACTGTGCCAAATTTCAACTAAATCCGTTCTATAGTTTTTAGGGTTCCGTACCCAAAGGGTAAAAACGGGACCTTATTACTAAGGCTCCGATGTCCGTCCGTCTGTCACCAGGCTGTATCTTATGAACTATGATAGTTAGTTGAAATTTTCACAGATGGTGTATTTCTGTTGCCACTATAACAACAAATACTAAAAAATTAAATAATATGAATATTTAAGGAGGTTTTATATGGGGGCCCATACAGTAAACGTGATTTTTTTGCTCCCATACAAAAGACAAACTCCCGTTTTCGTAGATAATGTACGGAACCCTTCGTGCGCGAGTCCGACTCGCACTTGGCCAGTTTTTGTATATTAAAATAACTTTAATTGCTTTCGGAATTGTGATATTAGAAGCATATTATAAACACCATTTATCAACATAACATACATATAACATGTATCAAAAAAAAACTCCCACAATAGCACGGCAACCGAATGCACAAATATCAATTTGAATGAAGCGGCGGGGGCTCTACTAGTCACTCGAATATAATAGGAGCATTAAATAAAGCGATACTACCGGTTTAAATCAAAATCAGTGTTTCAACATGTAAACAGATAATGGATTCATTATACGCGGGGCGTGGATAATGACTATTGTTCTTGACCATGTGAAATCTACTACATAATTGTAATATATCATACATATACAGTCGGACTGATAAATAACTGATCCAAATATTTTTGGATATATTTTGAGCTTTTGACGACTTAATCGAAGTTTTGTTAGTAAAATCTGGACTGTTTTTTCACAGATAAATAACTGAACGAAACATTTTTGGAGGGATATCTTTTGAGCCGCGATAATCTATGTCTCGAAGCTTTGTTAGTAATGCTAAGCTCTAGAAGTAAGCACTTGTTTTTCGAGTATCGAAACATTTTTGAAGGGATATATTTTGAAACGTGATAATCTATGTATCGAAGGTTTGTTAGTAAAGCTAAGCTTTAAGAGAATTAACTTGTCCATTCGAGTAAAATTACTATAAACTGACAAATGGTAAAAAAATATCAGAATATTTTAGTGCCTATCTTTTATTTTGTTCCGTTTATCTGTTGTTAGAAATGCAAGGATATGATAAAATTTAATGGCCTTTTTTACATAATAATTGCCTATTATACTAGCTATGATCCGCGGTTTTACTCGTGTAATTTTAAATATCGAAATAAACGTTGAAATATACTTTGCGATAAATTAATGCATACCGAATACACGAAAAAAAAACCGGCAAAGTGCGAGTCGCACTTGTACACCTAGGGTTCCGTAATCCAAACGTAATGCATGGTTTTCAATTATTGTAACTTTACGCTTGCCATTTAAGTTGACAAACGAATATAAACGGTTGCTTACACACATTTAGTAGGCAACGAATTACAGTTATAAGTTGATAATGATTTTTCCAATGATCTACATATAATTTACTAGTTTAGATTTATTCTTATATAATATGTGCTATAAGTTCTTACTACTTGCCAAATTTCACAATTCCAGGTCAACGGGAAGTACCCGATAATTTTTTGGTTTTCGACAAAGTACGTTTTCATACAAAATTTGTGCATAATTGGCTATGACTTTTTATTGCGTTAACTTAGAAGTGCGATTTTTTCAAGGCATCAAGACGTAACTGACCTACGTATTTGACAAAAAATTTGCTTAATTCCTTCACGCGTTTTAGAGAAAAAGGTCTTGACAGACGTACAGACAGACGGACAACAAAGCTATAAGGGTTCCGTTTTTCTCTTTGAGATACGGAACCCTAAAAAACTAACAATCGGTCCAGCCGTTGGGAGGAGTTAGAACACTTGAACACCGTGACACGAGACTTATATTTAAAGGGATTTTTGGTTGTTAAATTTAATGCTTTTCAGGTCTGGCTGAAATTAATACAACTATGCAGACAGACCTGACAGATAATTTGCATTTTCTACCATTTTTTTTGGATCGATTCATTATATAAGGATAGAGATGTAAGTCTATCTCACCACATTTGTTATAAGTTCCTATAAATGGCGTCGGTATAAGTAATGTATAGAGAGCGTGTAATAAATAAGAGCAGATCCAGTTGGAAAACTTTTATAGTTTCCGACTTCACAAAAACTTTACTATGCTTACGCCCAGGCCCAATGTAGTTTACACTTCCATTGAGGAATAACAAATTATTCGACATTTTGTCATAATACTTGTATGAGATGTTCGCGTTTGTTACACATATTATGGTGTTAAAACCCGTAAAGTAACCACACTTTTTTCGTAAGTCGAAAAAAATATGAGACATTCATTTATTACATTCTTTTTTAAACCCCATTGATAACACATTTTCACTACAAGCAGGGCATATTAGATGAATTAGACCTGCACGACCGGGAAGGTACCTCTAGCTAACGGCAAGCACCTGTACTACCATTAAGTTGGAGTTTCCGTTGGCCATTGGAGAGGGGGAAGAAGGAAAACAATGCATGTACAAAACCGGATGTTTACGGGCGTCGGAGGTCATCAATAAGCTACGACTGCTCGTTTGCCCCTGGACTTCGTTTTCACAAAAGACGCGATATGAACCTGTGACCATTAGAATGCTCGTAGCTATACGTTGTCTACAGCCCTTAGCTCCTCTGGTCTAAAGGCCACAGCTCCTATTTTACTAGGCGCAGAGGTCAAAACTAATTAAAACCGGTATAGATACACAATGTGATTGTGAAAGAGTTACGTAGGTGTTGCATCAGAGGTCGCTAGTTCAGAGTTAGGAGCGAGGTGTATAGGAACTATACGTATTCTTTATAGTATACTAGCTGCGCCGCACGGTGTTACCCGCGTAAATTTCGATCCCGTGGAAAGTAGAAAATCATCCCATGGCATCCCACAGGAAGATTTTTCGGGATAAAACTATCCTGTGTTAATTCAAGTTACCCTTTATGTGTGTGCCGAATTTCATGAAAATCAGTTCATCAGTTTTTGCGTGATAGAGTAACAAACAAACAAACATACAAATTTTCGCATTTACATAGTAGGATTTAGTAAGAGGTAGTGCCACGCTGCATGCATGTAGCCTCTCGCTTAAACGATACCGGCGTATAAGAGATGGAAGAAGGAAGGAGAGCAATGCATCTTTATAAATTCCATGCGGGTGTTTTACGAGTCTATGGGCGTCGGCAGTCATGAATATGGCCCGACTGCTCGTTTGCTCTCATATTCTATAAAAAAATGACTGAAGAATATACGGAAAAAACAAAGCCTAGTATTACATCATTTGTCAAGGCGCAGAACTAAGTTTCCTCGTTTATTTGGTGATTTGGTTCAGGATACTGGTAAAGTTAAAAGATTTTTTATATTTTTTTCAATATACGACATATTGACGTCAACTATACCCATACATATAAATAAGTTCATAGATATGATAGGGAATAAAAGAACTTATATCAAATATATACATGAATATTAAAACATAACCTCCCTTTCAATACCCAGTATTGTAAATATAAGGCTGTGGCACAAGCGATCAAGCATGCAGTCACAAGTAAGTGATACATTAGTTACTTCACGGGTTTTAACACGATAAATTATATCTCTAACTTTTAAACTAAGAGAGTGAGAAATCTAAAAAATATTTATGCTGTAGATCTCAATGGAAATTTTTAACGAAAATTGGTTTGAGCGAGATATCATTATTAGTTTTTATGAAATAATACGTTTTCGAAAAACGCTAATACAAATTTGTCGTTCATACAAACGCTATAATAAAACCGACTGCCTCGTGGTCTAGTGGTAAGCATGTACAACCACAGACGTGAGGTCCCGGGTTCGAATCCCGGGTCGGACCAAAAATTGTTATTGGGATTTTTCAATTTCTAATAACAGTCCGGAGTTAGGAAGTTGGCGGTGTTACACAATCCTTCCCTCGGAGAGCACGTTAAGCCGTCGGTCCTGCGCCTAATTTCTCACCGGTCGTGTCGGATTTCCGTCCCATCGGAATATGAGAATGAGGGAATAGAGAGTGCACTTGTGTCTGTGCGCACACTTGTGCACTATAATATGTCCTGCGCATCTGGCTCGTCTCTATAGAGACGGCCGTCGCGCCGTAGCCGAAATCGGCTGGGAGGACATTATCATTATAAAAAAACCCCAAGTTATTTTTATACATTCCGACTCGCACTTGGCAGGTTCTTTTTATATATTTCACTATCTTCACGTAACTTGACAGCAGCCATGACGTGTCACAATCGTATTCGAGGCTAGGTTTAAAAAGTCCTTTAAGGTCCGTTTAAAATTAACCGATTAAGCGTTAATTAAAGTTTGCTCTCGAAGACTGTGTTTTTATAGTATAAGGAAGCAAACGAGCGATCGGAGCCATTTTCATGTCTACCTACCCCCATAGACATCTGCATAGAAGTTTTTTTTTAGTTTGTTTTCTATGTATTCAATCTTTCATCTATTTTTTTTTCTTTATTTTCCAGTATCTTAATTTTTGTCTACGTGCTCTTGTTCTCTCTATTTACTTTTACAACTATTTCTTTTGCGAATTTTAAAAACTTTTCTCTCATGTTTTCGTTTTGCATAACTTTTTTAATTTCCATTTCAAGGTCTACATCTAAGTCGGTCCTTTTTGATAGGAATCTGGGGCACTGGCAGATATATAGATCTACATAGAGGTTATGGGTACCATCTCCATGGACCACTGGCTACTGACTGACAAAATATGACACACCGCAAAACCCCGGTCGTGCCGGCCCAATTCAGCTACACGCACGCATGCAGCGAGGCACTACCTCTTCCAAACTTCTTTTAAAATACTGCATTTAATAATCGTTATAAAGAGTCAGTTATTCACAATTCCGGGTATTACTTATAGTATAAAAAAAGTAGACATGATAGGATAATGCGAAAATGTGCGAAAATGCAACATTTAAATACTGTATGTTTCATGTAAAGCTTTTTTTTCTGATTTAATGTCTTTTTTTTTCAAGTTATGTATTTAAATTAAAAAAATAATAAAGTATTATATATTATATAATATCGTAAATTAACGTTTAGGTAGGTTGGTTAGGCTAGCGTAACGTGACAGCTGTGCTGTCGCATTTCGTGCGGTGTGTAAGTTGCCGGTGGCCCATGGAGGTGGGAGGAGAAAGGAGGGCAGCACATCTGTATAGCCTCTATGCGGATGTTTGTGGGCGTCGGTACACATGAAAATTCTCCGGCTCCGGCTGCTCGTTTGCCCTCCTATATCATAAAAAAAAGGAACGATTTGTCCCTGTCTTCAATCTCGATTGATACGATAAACTAAGTATCCTCACGATTTTCTTTTATAGCACAGGAGGCGAGCTGTTGCATCAGTAACGCCCACAGACATCCTCAACACCAGAGGTCTAACAGATGCGTTGCCGATGTTAGAGAAGAAATTTAATACCTAGGTCGTCTGAACACGCTTACAACTAATCTACAAAGCCTTGGCGGGATTCGAACACGCAACACTGAAACGACCGTGATCTCATCAATAATATCTCTTATTTTATTACTTAACAAATTAATTATTATCCGTTAATAATAAATCTCAATCTCAAGTCCAGTACGTATTAACTATCCAAGAATTGTGAAGCACTATAATAATGTCATCCTAGTCAATTTCGGCTACGGCGGCCGTCTCTATAGAAATGAGGGTAAGAGTGCCACACTGCATGCTTGCATGCAGTCGAATTGGGCCGGCACGACCAGGGTACCTCCCTGGTTACACGAGACCGGCGTAAAGTGACAGCTGTGCTGTCGCGCTTCGTGCGGTGTGTAAGTAGCCGGTGGCCCATGGAGGTGGGAGGAGAAAGAAAAAAAAATGAGCCATCTGCGCAGGACATAATATGCACAAGTGCTCTCTCTATTCCCTAATCATGACGTTTCTCCTCATATTCCGATAAGACGGCAGTCCGACACGACCGGAGAGAAATCAGGAGCTGGACCGACGCGTTAACGTGCTCTCCGAGGCACGGGGGTGTAACACCGCCAACCTTACGATTCTGTTATTAGAAATTAAAAAAAAAACACTTTTTAGTCCGACCCGGAATTCGAACCCGGGACCTCTGTGTTTGAACACGACCACTAGACCACAAGGCAGTCGAGGCACGCTATATGCATGCGAAAACTGATACGATGTAAAAAAAAAGCCGCCAGTTGGCAGTTGGCACCGCGCAAACCTGTCCTCCATACATTAGCGGCTTCACGGAAACCCGACCAGAATATTAGCATAAAGTTTTTAATTGCGACGCAATAGATGGATAAGAGTTTCGCACATTGAGGTCACGGATTGTAGAGTTGCACAGACCGCGCTGACGTGCGGATATAACACTTTAGCGTGTAGGTAGTGTGTACGGAACCTTACAATTTCGACTGTTTATTGCACAGCCCAAGAAATTAAAAAAAAAATGAGAGTTGTGTGCGGCATGTGAATAGCTGGCGGCCCATGGAGGGAGGAGGCAGAATGGGCGTCGGTAACCATGAAAATGGCTCTGACTGCTCGTTTGCCCCTTATATGTATATTAAAAAATTGCAGCAATTATTTAGGGGCACTATTCTTAAACATGCAAAAGTAGCAATGAACCCGTCAGGACATACGTCCGCGTTGAAAGTCATCTAATCGTATCTAAATATACTATATCGTTATTAGTTACTATAGATGACTCAACAGATGCGAGTAGGGGGAGTACGGTACTTTTATAGTATATGAGGCAAACGAGCAGTCGATTCACCGAGATGAAAGTGATTTCCGACGCCCACAGACATCTGCAACACCGGGGGTTTTGGTATCGGCATTGTTATTTTCTTATACAGGAAAGGAAGTGGTGTCGGTTTAATTCGGCTGCAATGCAGCAATGTTTTGAGTGTCTTGAACATTAATAGTCACCTATATAAAAAATATGTCTATAATATCTAGGTACTTTCAGACATGACAAAAATCTGAGACACTCATCCTTACAATCACGGAAACAAAAAAAAACTTTAAACAATCATAATAGTTTACAAATGAATATTCAAAACCATCGTCCGTATAAGGCAATCTACGATAAAACAATTACTGGCCCGATGAGCGCATGTTTTACCAATTTACAACAAAATAACTAAAGGTTCATCATTAAAGGGTCATCGACCGGTTTGGGTAGGGTTAAATCAATTAGTATTAAGTATCCACCTACAAGTTTTTTGCTGCAAGTTCCTTATTTACGACCGCCATAATATAATAACATATAATCAAATATAATCGTTCTTTAAGATACATAATTTAATACATTTGACTACTGTTTAAAGGTTTTAGATGATCAATGGATGAAATCGCGGTTTTACAAGCTGCTCGTCGCTAATTAATCATTAAATACTGGTAGCCGAATTTCGGCTATGATTATCTCTAGAGACTAGCCAGGACAGGACGCAGGACATATTATAGTGCACAACAACTCTATTTCCTCATTCTCTTATCCAGATAGGACGGCAGTCCGACACGGCTTGAAGTCAGGCGCAGGACCGACCGCTTAGGGTCAATTCACACCAAAAACGCGGCGAAGCGAAGCGAAGCGCAGTGTATGTGTCATAATATGAATTTCAACTTTTACTATAATACTTATTATCGCATGAGAAACTCGAACGAGACGCGCGGATTCCCGCGACTGCGCGAGAAGTAGCTGGAATCCGCGCGGAAGTCGCGAGAATTCGATAATAAGTACTACAGTAATGAAAATAAAGTTTAAATTTTTTATGACGGATTTTGGTGTGAATTGACCCTTAATGTGCTCTCCGAGACACGGGGGTGTAACACCGCTACCTTCCCCACGGAAATTGAAACATCCCAATAACATTTTTATTTTTCGTTATCATTGTTTTTTTTTAGTTTCAGAGGGCGAACGAGCAGTCAATTTCATTACTGCCGACGCCCACATACATCCGCCATCACATTTCATGTTTATTATTATTGTTGCGATACACCGCCGAGCTTTACCGAGCAATAAACTTTGCTCGTCCGTAGATCACCAAGGCAACGTGTAAAGTTTGCGAAATAAAGTGATAGTTGTAAATTATTTCTCAACCGTCGCCACTGGCCCAGTCAATTAACTTTATTTTCAGAATTGCAACACACATCGTTGCGCCGACAACTTTCTTTTGCACTAGCTGTTCTCTGCGATTTCGGCCGTAATTTTGGTGTTTGTTTTCGGGCAACTTCAAAACGGAACATTATTTTTATCACAAAGGGCAATAATATACATAAAAGCCCTTTGTTATATAATAGAGCTGACCTAAAGTCGAGTCCTATTACATGGTAGAGGGAGAGGACGTGAGACAGTAATTTTCGTAAGTAAATCCTCAAAGCCAAACGACATAAATCCGCATTTCGGAAATATTTTACCACAAATTTTTTAAATATTTTGTTGTAAAAGCGTATTAAATAGCAAAAAATACAGGCCCCTAACTTTACATACAAAGAGCATATTTTTCAATTAACTTTTCTATAATTAATATTTACAGCATTCAATAATTCATCAATTAAAACGTTAATTGGCAATAACGCCACTTTAATTGCAGATTCATTTCGTGAAACAGATAATGTGGCCTTGCGGCGGTATAATTTGGACATTATGGTGGGTGACGTAACCTAGGCGTCGAGATTGTATGATAGGGTTTATATATGCGGCGCTGAAAACTGAGATCGTTGATAGCATTATGTGTAGAGGCCGTGATCCCCGCCAGAGGTCGCTATTCGCTCACACGTCATGTACTCGTATAATTTAACATGTTTTATGTGACAAAGGGACGACTTTGCTCGTATTACTACAAGTGTAAAAAAGGCTAAAGGGGAACATTGAGGTCTGAGACGAAATTATTCCGCTTATTTCTAAGCCATACGCTCTCTCGCAAACTCTTGGAATGCAGTTGCATATTCTTGGCTTGTAGCAGTAGGATTGAAGTAAAAGATCAGCTGATGCCTATTTCTATGCACGTTTTATCCACCAGTCCTTTAGGGCTCTCTCCCGGCTTTACCAGGACAGGTTGGACAGTGCATAAAAGCATTTTCCCTGCGACAAAAAGTCCTTCATAGGATATAAATAATACGCCGCTGACTTTTCATACATTTGCTCTTGCTGATACTGTGATTAAAGACCATTAAAAAAACAATTTATAACATGCTTTAATAAAATACTGAAATTCATCAGCCAATATTCTATTTCAGCAATGAGACAGGTCACATACAGGACCTAAACGAAATATAGGATTTAACCATAAACATTCACGGTGTATAAACTGTTGTGCCTGCCCGGACCCGAACGCACACCCTAACGGTAATAAACGTGTGCTCCGATGCACACACAGTCAAACTTGTTTTTTTATCGCTCTTACTCCGTCGGGTTTTTAAAATATTGTGCGAATTGGATTTAGTGTGGGAAGCTGATGGGAGTGATGATATCAGTAAAGCTCTGCTAAAAAGCTTAGTTTCGATGACGTCATCAAGCTTAGCTCCGTTGCAAGACCATAACTGTCTAGCGAATAAACTTCATTTGGCACTAAAATGCTGTAAACTATTTCAAACTAGCTCTGGACCGCAAACAGTTTGTAAAAATCCTTTCTCAGAGTCTACTTGTATCACGAAGGGAACGCCTATACCAGATCGAAAATTGGTCGAAACTTCTGTCGAAAGTTAATCGTTTGGTACAGACACCGTCGAGGTTACAGCAGCGTCACATAATTAATAAACTAAAAATCGTACCTCCTTAGGGGTTGAAATTTAAAAAATCCTAACTCATAAACCTTCGTGGGCTTATGCACAACAACTTTGCTAAAGATCATCACATGCCCAAATGCATAGCTCACAATTCTATAAAGGACATACAGACAACATTAATATTTCAATATACCGAAGGTGAAAATTTTAATGTCAAATAGGAATATCAACTGTAGTTAGAATTGGTGCTTGTCGATAAAAAAATAAGGTTAAATAGTTTCCGATAATTAACTATTTACTTTAATTTTATTTGTATACATTGGAATCATGAAGGACTCTTCATTTTTCTGCACATATCAAGTCCGAGTTAGTCCACCTATGCCGCTCTTTCGGGTGTATTAGAGTATCATTATTTTTGATGGAACATACTAAAATGCTCGTGAAGGAATAAAAAAATTGTGTTTCATTGGACGTATCAAGCCTCAAGACGTGGGCTAGACATTCTCGCATATCTTAACTTTTTTTGCCATTAAAACAAGTTCCTATGCTAATCGGCACACCCAGGGTTGCAAGAAATTTAAGAAGCACATAAAAGTATCAAGATATCTTAGATTTAATCAAGGTCTAGATACTTGCGGCTAGAATTTAAAAAAAAACCCGTTTCTTTAATGCGGCCCGATATTACCGACATTATTTACTAGGTAATTAAATGTCTAAATGTCTAAATAAAAATAAATATTTAATAGTAATATTTAGTACTAGCTTCCGCCCGCGGCTTTGCCCGCGTGGATTTCGAACTTCAAAAATTATTCAAAATTTTAACTTATTATGTTATTCTGATATGAAAGCTATATTAATGTAAAGTTTCATGAAAATCCGTCCAGTAGTTTCGGAGATTAGCCCAAACAAAAGGA
This sequence comes from Calycopis cecrops, assembly GCA_001625245.1. NCBI lineage: Eukaryota > Metazoa > Arthropoda > Insecta > Lepidoptera > Lycaenidae > Calycopis > Calycopis cecrops. The sequence continues at coordinate 211,026 of LUGF01057766.1, read as the reverse complement.
CAAACAGACAACCAAGATAATTAAAAATCATAGAAAAGTGTTCTGTTACTATTTTAAAATCGCCCCCAATTAGTTTTTTGTAAATATTATATTCAATGTACAGACACTAAAATTTTACTGTTTTATTCTATGTATAGATTAATCAGGACATATTATCTTATTTATTAGTCAGTTAAACCCCTTAAATTTGGCCGCTTGCTACACGTAGAAAAGATTTTGGAATCAATTTTTTTAAATTAAAACCATCATCGATAATTAACTGTTTTTTGCCTCAATTTTAAAAATATTGGTTATTCCGAGTTATATACGAAATCATTTTTTTATTTCTGTGTAATAGCAAACTTAAGGAATTCTAATTCTAGCAAATGTTATAACAATCAATACAATACTAAATAGTGCATTATTTAGTTGACTAAGCTGAATATAAAGTTATTCTAGTGCCTTTAATATTCTATAGAGTCCTAAATTTTTGTTTTTTTTTTAAATAAATAAATACCCAATGTGTAAAAATGTTCCAAAGAAAAAACAGCAAATTTATTCCATATGAACATTCTATCTATTTATGTATCGATCATCAACTTAACAAAAACAAACATTGATTGTTAGGTATCAAACGGTAGGCACAAAAGACATCAAAACTCTTGACTCCCCACGGCGACGTGAATTTGCAAAACTTTGCAAGTCTAGAGCCGATAAAAGGTCCGCAAACCGGACTGCGACACGCATCCGAGGTTAAAGAACCAATTAAATAGCTTAAATCATGTGTCAATTTCGTTTGCAATCATTTAAGCTGATTCAGACATGCGTGCATTTAAGAAAAAAATTGGGTATTTGTATGCAAGTCATTTTTATTTGGACCTGAACTTAATGCTGTGGAGACGAAGTGAAAACCAATATAGTTTCATTGGATTGCTGCGAGTACTCGACGAGCGACTTTTCGACCACGACACCCAAGGACGTGGTTTGGGGTCGAAAAAATCACACCCTTCTTTCTACAGCAAATGTGGGAGATGTATCCCGTTATGACAGTGCAAGTCAGTGAACAGGACGTTGAGGGATCCAGAGTTGCACCTTTGCGACTCCTGCTTTAATAAGCAGATGACATTATTTTGGATAGGATATGCTACAAAAAGAAATACAAATAAATATTTGCATTGTCATGCAGGTGTACAGTATCGCAAGCTACGGGCCTAGCTAATCTATACCATATTCCGTTGAGATATGCTTTAGTTTCCCTTAGCACATTATTTTCACAAATTGTAATAAAGTTCTTATTTATTCTAATTACTTATTGATGAAAATATAAGGGAGAGCCTGACAACTTCAAGCGAAGGAACAGAATAGATGAGGTAATTTCACTCACAAGTCTAGAATCACTTCAAGAATTCCAACTGATAAAATATAGTTTCTGATTCCTTGTATTCCAGATTCTTCCACAATAAAGGAGTCGAATGGTCTTAAATTAGACATTACCTCGGTCCATAACTGGTTGATATGCCAAAACTAAAATTTCAATAATCCCAATATTATAAATGCGAAAGTGTGTATGTTTTTGTTTATTTGTTTGTTACTCCTTCACGCAAAAACTTCTAAATCGATTTTCATAAAATGTGGCACACATATAGAGGATAACCTAGATTAACACATAGGATAGTAATTTTTATCCAGGAAAAATGTTCCTATGGGATGATTTGCCATTTTTCACGGGATCGATATTTACGCGGGTAAAACCGCGGGGCGCAGCTAGTAATCATATATACACAACAAAACACCTCCTCGCCATTTCCCTAACGGGGTAGGCAGAGGGTACAGAGCGCCATATATCCTATATTGGAGTTACTTCCTACTCCTACTTTCTTCTGATTAAATTCGTTGCGGGTCCCAAGACAGATTAACTTTTCCCTCGGGCTCTCTACGATCATATCAAAGGGTGTGTGGTTTCCGCTGTCGATCCTGACGACACAGGAGTAGCAGCGGTGGGAACGAATGGTGGGCCAAAGCCCGTTTTAAAAAAATATCCTATATATAATTAGCTAGCATAGATAACAATGTATCCGGCTCCGATTAGTTCGGGACGTCGAGTTATTTGGTATAATTGGTGCCGTGTCAACATCTGCGGCCGACAGGTGCGTCAGATTACGTCTGCACAGTCGCGCCCTCCGGCCATCATAATAATAGTTCAATTATTTTGACAAGAGGTAGTGCCACACTGCATGCTTGCATGCAGCCGAATTGGGCCGGCACGACCGGGGAGGTACCTCTCGCTTACACGAGACCGGCGTGAAGTGACAGCTGTGCTGTCGCGTTTCGTGCGGTGTGTATGTAGCCGGTGGCCCATGGAGGTGGGAGGAGAAAAGGGGGCAGCGCATATGTATATTCTCTATGCAGATGTCTATGGGCGTCGGTAGTCATGAAAATGGCTACAACTGCTCGTTTGCCCCCCTATACCATAAAAAAAAATATATCTCTAATGTCGGGATGCCTCTCTCCCATCTACGAGTGTTGAGTCGGTTCCGCTTTCCGCCGCAATCCTAGTCCATGGAGGTGGGAGAAGGAGGGCAACGCATCTGAATGGTCTCTATGCGGTAGAGTATGAGCTTCCGTGATCATGAAAATGGCTCCGACTGCTCGTTTGCCCCCCTATGCCAAAAAAGAAGTATGGTTGTTGATAAGTCCTCATCCAAAGTCCGAAAAAATGAGATTCCACATCAGTAAGGATTCGATCCAAAAAATGTGATTCCACCACATCAGTCTAGATCTCTTTACCTAAAAATCGATGTACCTTCAGTAGAGGGATCTGGAATTAGTTCATATCTACATTAAAGTGCTTTACATGGTTCTTAATTTCACTAGCCAAAATGAAGCTTATATGGCGCTAGTTTCTCCTCAGAAAAACAGACCATATCATCGCCATCAAACAATGCTTTATTGCTGCTATCCATTCTAATACCTGGTCAGGATTAACAGCAACATAGAATGCATTAGTAGTGTTCGGGTCATCTAGTTAACTAACTTGTATGCCTGCCTGCGTCAACAGCTGCGGTGACCGTCTTACAGATTACGTCTGGACAGTAATGGCATACGAGACATATGCTTTCCGCCGGTATTACATGCTGTGTGTAGAGAACATGAAGATTAATCGCGTGAATCTACATAACATTATCTATGCCTGCTTATGTTATAACTAGCTGCGCCCCGCGGTTTCACCCGCGTAAATTTCGATGCCGTGAAAAAAAGAAAATCATCCCATGGCATCCCATAGGAACGTTTTTTCGGGATAAAAACTATAAATCTAAATCCAAGATACCCTCTATGTGTGTGCCAAATTTCATAAAAATCGGTTCACCCGTTTTTGCCTGAGGAAGTAACATACAAACAAACATACAAATTTTCGCGTTTATAATATGATTAGGATTAGGATACGGTAACGTTTCTAAACTTCTCTGTTCGTTATAACTTACTGATTTCGGGTAATCTTTGAAAAGTTTTTTTTGTAGCATAGGCGGGCAAAAGAGCAGTCGGAGTCATTTTCATGATCATCGACGCTCATAGACATCCGCATAGAGGTTATGCAGATGTGTTCCCCTCCTTTCTTCTTCCTCCAAAGAGCCACCAGAAATTCATAAACCGAACGAAAGAAGATAGCAGCTCGTGCCCGCCCAATTCGGCTGCAAAAGGAACTGCCTTTAATGACCAATGCAATTATTGCTAGTAGCTATACGATAATTAACGCGAAGATCATTTTAGCTAAGTGTATTTACCAAAATATTCCCCCGTCCCGATGACTATCTAAACCTATAGACATTCACACCATGATCTCATAATGTGAATGTCTATAGGTTGATAGTGATCAAGATCTCATGGTGGATATTGTACAAGTGTAGTCGTGCGTCCCTTCACTTGCGCCAATGCTAAAAACAATAGCAGTACCTCTCTATTACCTAGGTATGTGTCTGTCTGTTTAGAAGAAATATCAAAGACGAGTCCAAAATGTAATGAATCTACTAGATTACTAGATCTACTACAACTAGATTAGTAAAGAGAAAAAAGAAAGAAAGGAATAGCTAGGGCTGAGAGTGCAGTCGGTACGGCCGCGCAGGTATCTAAGTAGGCCATACAACTGATGACCGTGTACAAGACCTACATCACACATTAGATGGTCTGTAGCTTGAGCCTAGATCATATACAACAGAGACAGTTGTGATATTATATTCTGTATAGCGTATACCACAATGCAAAACAGACACATTCACCGGAACTAACGTGTACAATAGGAGCCTACATCTGCCTGTTCCGTGTATTTTTCACTCAAGTAAGCCTTACAAAGCCGGGCGATACAATGTACGACCATGTGGTTCCCTATCTTTCCCACTATAGCCTACCAGACGAGAACTGATCCATCTGGCCACGTCAAGTAAAGCTGAGCGAGCAAATGTATCGATATAAAATTAGTAAAAAGATAGGTATTCTGTCGCGTTTAGTGCAGTTTATGAGTTTAACTGGTAGCCCAGAGGAGTACATAAAACCATCCGTGTCTACGGTAGTGATGCGACTCGAGTAGCAATTTGCGACTCGAGTCACTCGAGTATGATTGTCCCCTTACTCGAGTTATACACGAGTAAAAATGTCACTTGAGTGACGAGTTCACTCGGTGACTCGAGTTCATTCGAGTAGGATTTTTTTTCACTCGAGTACGAGTTTGACAAACTGACTCGAGTGACTCGAGTCGCATCACTAGTCTACGGGCATTGGTAGACATCAGGTTCTGACCGCTAATTGACCCTAACTAAAAAAAGACTAATCATTTACTAACATCGGCTATGTGGCAGCACTCGCACAAACACATACATAAAGTGGGGATTAGGTAAAAACTTGAATACGACCCGCACAAAGAGCGGGTCCGGGCACGGCTGCACCTCGGCCCGCCAATCAATCATGCGGCTCACACCGCCGCGCCATCTCATCCCTCATGTTAGAGACGGCTCAATACTTTGGGAGCTTTACAGATGAACACCATAGTAACATCAGCTCTATATTATACTAGCTGTGCCCCGCGGTTTCACCCGCGTTAATTTCTAAGAAATCCATATAAACTCCAACACCCTATTTCACCCCCTTAGGGGTTGAATTTCTAAAAATCCTTTCTTAGCGGATGCCTACGTCGAAACATTTACCTGTATGCCAAATTTCAGCTTGATGCGTCCAGTGGTTTGGGCTGTGCGTTGATAGATGGCTATGTCACGTTTGAGTTTTATATATATAGATTTTTCGAATCTGAACTTATGTGTGTGCTGTGTAAGAGATGAGAAGACCGCAAGTGCTCATCGGACAACGACACTAGGTTTGGAAAGGGACACACAGGGCCTTTTAGATACCAAACCACAAATTACAAAACAATACCGGCAGCAAGATAAGATAATGTATAA
>LUGF01057766.1:185309-205276 GCA_001625245.1 Calycopis cecrops | reverse complement strand
TATGTCACGTTTGAGTTTTATATATATAGATTTTTCGAATCTGAACTTATGTGTGTGCTGTGTAAGAGATGAGAAGACTGCAAGTGCTCATCGGGCGACGACACTAGATTTGGAAAGGGACACACGCCTTTTAGATACCAAACCACAAAACAAGACCGGCAGCAAGATAAGATAATGTTTATAATTTAACTAATATTATCATGGCCTTAGGTCACGGGAACCTCGGTCGTCTATTAATGGTACATTTTGGGGACCGCCAGAACTCTTACTACATCTTTACATCCGTTACATCGTGCCTCCATTGGGTCACTAAACTACACGTCAGTTTTGTGAGGACAATCGCAACCCTATCGATCGAGTTGGCAAGCAATATCACTTACAAAACCTACTTGGTGATTCTCCAACCTGTCTAGTCTACTGGCATGCTCAACAGGCCATGTCGCGTTGATATTACGGCCGCGTCATCTGGCAACCCTGTCTCGCTTGAGTAGCCGAGTCGGAGGCGCACGAGGCGGTAACGAACCGTGCCATTATTCATATAATTATGTTTAATACGCGCGCCGCCGGCCACGAGGCGTCGACGTCACGGTTAAAAATATTTTCAATGAAAATCAACGACTTCCTAGTAGAAACGCTTTGGAACGAGGTAAAGACGGAGTGTGAGGTTGACGAAATTGAGTCGTCTTCATCAACTACGACGGGAATTCATAGCAAACAGATCGTCGAAGCTGTATTGGGCTCATCCTTACTTCCACAGCTTATAACGCATCTGTATAACCTCCATGCGGGTGTCTATCGTCGGTAGTCTCCAGCTCCGACAGCTCGTTCGCCCCGTTATACTAAACAAAGTTCAGGTCCGTGAGAAACTTCGGCTGAACGCTGTTCGTTTCGTCCTAACAATAATAACGCGAAGACGTCGACCAGTACGAACTCGTACTATAAAACGTACACAATAAAAATTTACGGCGGACGAGCGTACACCGTACACTTTTACGTCACGTAAAGCAGTAACGTAAATATTTGCGTACTACACGCTGCAACTAAATGTCACACGCTCGAGTTTGTTGAATATCCACGAAATAGGCAGAGGCCAGACTGCTAGGGGGTTAAGTTCTTGTTTATTGAGCACGTTCTATAACCTAAATGGTTGGATAGATTTTGTCGCGATAGTTGTCGTTCTGCCAAACTGTAGTAGGTAATTCAATTTTATCTCAGTAACTCCTATAAGCCTTTATAGTAGTACAAAAAGAAATGTCATTTGCATTTGACGCTGTCACCAGACACCAATACAGACCGCTAGTCTATAATCTAAGTATAAATACGATGTATCTACCAAGGTCTGCTCCTTCAACATTCTGGAATGATTGTTCTATTCCTGCTTGGTAATCCTGTAAGTTTTATCAATCAGGAGGTACCACCGGAAGGTACCCCATAATGGCGCTTGCTAAGACGATATCCAGATTAATTATTATTTAAGTTATTTTTTATTCACAAACAAAAGAGAAAAAAACACGTCTGTAGCTTCTTTTCGCAAAAAAGTTGAATAAAGATAGAAAAACCTGTATGTTGTATCTAATGCGAAACGTGTACAATTTTTTTTTTCATTTTTGTATTATTTTTCAATATTACACCATCAATAGCCAGTATTTTAAGGGGTAGTGATCTTGAAAGTCTAATAGAGGAACGTGAAACAATGGCTTTGATAAAGAAAATATATATATACGGTCGAATTAAGAACCTCCTCCTTTTTTTGAAGTCGGTTAAAAAAGGCCTGTATTAAAGCGATCGATGCCGAGCGGCTTGCTAGTGCTATCATGCACGCTTATGTACCCTGCTGTCGCTGGCAAGCGCCCGCATGGGTGTACTTGTATAGCTGTTCGACTTTCGCGTCGATGGCTTCAAGCGCTTTCGTATTACAAAAATGAAAATGTTGCTAATTTAAATTCCGGTAATTATCATCATTATCAGCGATTGTCTAGTCAAGGCTGCATTTAGGATAACCATCATGAAGGCACTGCTACATGTAACTTGGTAGTTTTCACGCTACGACCAGTTTCATACTTTGGCTTTCAGTCTCATGACCTCTTAGTTAATAAATGATTCTAAGGATTTCGTACTAAAAATACAGATTCTAGTTTACCCGATACTCGTTTAAATAACGCTGGGAAAATATCCGAACATTAAATCGGACTGCTTAAAATATATATAATATATAAATATATTTAATGTACCCAGTGTTGCTCGCCATAACAAGACGAATCTGACGTCACCTCATACGCCAAAATTCGTCAAGCCGTTAAGCAGTAGGTACAGGGGAACACAGACATCTGTATCGTAACATACATACATATGCTCAAAAAAGAATACTCTCTTGACACATTCGGGTAAAAAGTGGAAAGAAAAGCTTGTTATTTAATAAGCTAATAAGTTATTGTAGAATAATGTTCTTTATTATAGGCTATCTATAAGTTCTTCTACCTCTATTTATACATGGCCTATAATCTCTAATCATTATGTTCTTTAAATTATTTTATGGTTGTACACTGTACAATTGTCTCTTATACATTCCTAGCTGGCGACAGAACTAAGAACTTTTTTGGACAAACACAATGTATTTTAGATTCAAATTTAGATAAAGTATTCGACTTTTTCGTTAAAAGCCATTTTCGAAACCATCCAGCATTCTATTTTGCACTAGCGCCTCCTGCCAGCTTTTACCAACATTCAGATAGGATATTATGGACATGGATCGAAATCAGAGCCATTTTCGACACCATTCGGCATCCAATTTCGCACTAGCACCTCTTGCTACTGGGCAGCATTTACACAGAAGCTTATACACACGGTCGGCGATGACGACACAGACACAAGATTTAGCCATTTGGCTCGCGCTGCACTCCAGCTCATAAAATACTATTCTAAAGCAACATTAACACAAATCCGACACATTTTCGTCGCATAAAAGCCGTTCGCAGCGACACTATAATCCTGTATAGGACGCAATCTAGGGGCGCCCCGTGCTCGGTGCAGAGGATCAAGTACGGCGACCCAGTTCCCCGAGATAACGAACGCGGCTGATATTGACTCGCTGATACACTACATACACCTATTAAAAATACAACACACCTTCCGACCCGCTTGCGTAACCGCAACTATCTTTGTATCCCAATGTTAGGCAGGCAATACACTTTCGATTTGAATTTTGTGCTAGAATTATTGCGATTAGGTATATTTTGGGTAGACTTTCCCTCTACGATGACGGCCTATATTGCCTCCTAATATAGATCTTCTGACCTTCATAAACAAGGAAATATTTTTATTAACTTAGTTTGAAGTGAGACCTTCGTGATAGATGCTAGAAGAGAGAGTATAGTTTGTATTATAGATATATTAAGATCTATTACAGGATCATATTTCAAAGGTTTCAAAGTTTTGTTCGGTGTGTAAGTGTAAGTAGTCGGTGGCCCATGGAGCTGGGTGGAAAAAGGAGGGCAGCGCATCTGTATAGCCTCTATGCGGATGTCTGTGGGCGTCGGTAGTCATGAAAATGGCTAAGACGAAAACAGAAAACCCAGGTTAAAGTAATTCGTTGAACAATTTTCCCCTCACTCTTCCATCTCTACTTAAAAGACATTCTTTACAGAGGGAAATCCGAGTGTTTCATCAAACCTTGCTTGTACCAAAGAATAAGTTACTTCTGCGGATCAGTCAGAAAATTATACTGGTCGTATTACGATAAAAATATTTGTAACAATCAAAACGAACGTCAGTATTTCGATAATAATTGCTCATCTGAAAATATAAGTCTCCATACTGTTCACGGTACGTAATTGGCACATTCGGCCAACAGTCAACTGTCGACACCTTTATAAATGCACAATTATTTACAAATTAATTGCAAACATATTCGGTGAAATCATATTTACTTCCGAAAATACAAAAAAAAAATTACTACTATTACCTATATTTTATACTCTCACAAAGTATTTTGAGTAAATTGATTAATCTCAAAGTTTCAAAAACTCTTTTTGCTATTAAAAGCACACTAGCAACTTATCAAAAACATCTCTCGATTTTAGGCTACTTTATGAATCTTAGCCGGCTCTTCTCTCGAGTTAGAGTTCATCCAGTGGTAGAGTATAACAATAACGTAAAAAAAACGTAGTAAATCATAAGATCATAATTAAGAATAATATTTTGAATTTCTCGTTATAAATGGTACTTAAACCTGCTGCTAAATTTGAAAGTATGAAGATTCTTTTAAAGTCTGGGCAATAAATTTTTTAGCAAAATTTACATTACAGTACGAAGGACGAGTGTGTAGCAGTCAGAGTCATATTACTAAATCCGAATCTCTATTTTGTTGATGTTTTAGCCATGGGTAGAACAAAGCGACAATGTGTAGGCAAGAGTAGCGCGAAAATATAGCATTAAAACCAAGCAGTATATTTTCTTTTATTAGACAAGATTTTTTTTCAATAAAACCCGTTGGCAAATGTCAACACAACCTTACAGAATAGAATATATCCCTTTTCATAGACTACCTACGCGAACTAGATTATAAACATAATTCTATTCACTAGTTTTTAACTTGAAAAGACCATAATATAAGATCGTTATTGTAAGTCATAACAAAAGAGTCTTTTACGTACATAAAGCCATCACTATGCTACATCCTAGGTCAGTGGCGGTTTGACGTCCCGTCGGAATACGAGACGAGGGAATAACAGGCAAGGCCAGCTGTGTGTCGGCATGGCGACTAGTCGAAATATTCCTTGGAATGTTCCGACTAGTCTTGTCTCTTATCTGATCACTTTCGGTAAATGACTCCGACTATCCAACTTCTTACTTTGTATTTATGAAGTTCTCAATGAACATTCTTAATTTTTTTTCGTTGTAAAAAAGACGTATCTACAGGCCAGATTCCGTATTGAAATATGCTGGAAACAGAGTATAAATCGTTACTTTAGAATTAAAACTAATTAATCTGGTCAAAAATATTTGATATGATTACAAATATTCATTTAATTTTCATTTTAATTTGACGATGAGCGGAAATAGAATAGAAATAGACAAGGTGCATATTTTGTTACAAATAAAGTATAGAAAAAAATTAAAAATATTCCTATGGCCTCATAGAAAAACATTACATTACCTCATATCTCCATAACAGTGTTCTTTCAGGCTGAATATTCCGTCAGTCATGTGCTCCATAGCAAATCCCAATGTTATTATACACGACTATCTGACATAGCCTAAGAATAATTATTTAAGTTTTTAATATAGGCATAACTAGCATTTACACTTCTTAGAGGGATATTTTCTTTTTTAAATTTGTTGATGTAGAAAAGATATTATAATCTAACGAGTATTTCCATTGTGGAATGACAGAGACAATTTTGTGGTAAATTTTTGTGAACAGATTATTTAGCTAGAGCTACCCTAGAGAACTATTTTATGATTATCACAATTGAATAATAATGAAATAAAAATGCTCATAATTATATATTCCATTCAGGAATGTTGCAAAATATTCATAATGTCAGGTTACACAAACTTAGATGCCAAACAAGTAATTATTAAGAACTCAAAACATAGCATTATGAACATTATCATTAAAAAAATTTAAATAATGTCCTTATGTACCTGATATGTGTCTTATTTGCATAGACATACAAAGTATGTCTATGTAATTGATCGCCAGTAATGTTTTAAAAATTTGCTAATGTGAACTACTACTACAACCGCATACTGAACGTATTAAAGATGATTTACATTCTTTCGTCCTGACTGGTTGTCTGATGCACCGTCAAAAATTATTCAGCTAAAATTTGGCGTGTACATAGCTTTTATGAGAAGAGTTCTCGGAAATTATATGCCTAAGTGTTCATCCCTTATACATATAATACTAACTGCTCCGGGTGGGTAAAACCATTGTTCTACCTAAGTGCTTAGTTCATACAAATTTGCAATCCTAATTCAAAATAAGGATTGCAAATTTGTATGTACTAAGAAGGTGAAACAGCAGTTTTTCCCATCCAGAGAAGGTAGTATAATATAAATTAAGATTGTGAGAATGATTAAAATCAATATTCCAACAGTGATTCCAAAGGCAATGCTGATAAATTTCATACAGGAAGTCCCTACACCTTTTTAATATTTGCACTTTATAGTTGCGCATTTATAAAACCAAAAATTTTATTCAGCGCAATCTCAGTATCCAAATCAGCACCTTCTGTAACACAGGAACAGAGCTACAGTCCAAGGTTGAGGTGAATCATTGTTAATGCTAATTACTTGCATGTATATGCACAGAGGAAGTCAAGCCTTATGCGCACAGTTTAAAGACAAGCACTAAAACCTTTTCTGGTATCATTATTGTTTATTTTAAACACTTGATGATTTGTGAATTTATATCATCCATTTAAAAAATTATCACTATCATTTAATCATCAGGGCATATCCATACAATCATATATTATATACCATCATATCACTATTTTCCATATATGTTTTCTGTAGACATTATGAGCTCAATTATTATTCTAAGAATTTCTTTTCCCCATATATGTAAATAAATAAGTACTTGAAAGTTATATTAAAGAAGAAGACAATAGCATGTTGGTGTAATATATAAGTTGAATCTGAATTCCGTGTCCGTTGCTAAACACCCAGTCAAAATTACAATTACATATAATTTGATTAGAAAAATTATAAACTGCTAGGCTTTAGCAGTATATTTAATATCTATGAGTAATATACTGATAGATACTGAGATTTTCAACATCCGGCTGATAAATCTAAATGTGATATCACTAAACTAGATTCTGCTATTACTAAATGATATAATATATTTAAGTATATTGTACACACACTTTTTTTTTTTAAATTGAGCCTAATATTAAAAGCCTGCATCTAATCATCATCTACTCTTGCATTGTTACACACATTTTAGTACTTTCCATTTTAACTTTGGACTAATTATAACAATTCATCTTAGATTTCAATTCCAAATGCAGTAATTATATTTAATTTCCTCTGAATATAATATTTTCTAACAATAATCTAGTAAGAATAAGTAATAAGGCTTATTCCAATTCAAATTTCAGTTTGTTAAATTTTTAAACAAATTTTAAAATAAATATAAAAATAATTATACAAAAACAAGAGTGTTATCTTGTTCTATTATAGCTTACTATACTTTTATTATTTTGATTTAGTAAATGTTCATAAGTATTTAAAGTGAATGTTATTACTGAATCTAATATGAGACTTACTGACATGACAAGATTATTATAATTATAATTGAATATAAAAAAATCATAAATATAAATGAATCTGAAACATACAATTGTCATAAAGTGTAAATATGTGTAAGTGTAAATAGTTTATTAATTTTATCTTCTAGCATTATTGTAATAAAAGTAGAATAGATTTACTATTAAATCTTTTTTAATCATTTGTTGTTTTTGACTTGACTTATGTGGTTTTAAATAACTATCACTTTTGGATAAAGTTTGGTTTATGACCAAATGTGTTTAATTATCTAATCATAACAAACAGCTGTCAAATTAATATGAAATTGTAAACATTTTATGCTCTACTCTATAAAGTTTATGTAAGCAAATAATTAATTAACTTTAATATGTGTTATTTTAATGTGGAGTGTTTTAGCTGTCAGACGCTGACAGTGTTTTACTGTTTATAAATTATGCTTGATTATGTTACATAAAAGTAGTTCTTGTTTAATTTATATGAATAAAATAAGTGTTTGTCAAATATGATAAGTACAAAGAATAAAACATGCTATAATCTATCTCTTAGATTATTGATGATTTTTCTAAAAGGGTATAAATTATTGTTTTTGTTTTATTGGTCTACTATGCTAAATACTTTCTGTCTGATATAACCTTCTTTTGGTGCTGGGTAAGATTCTTCATTCATGTGATTTGTAAAAGTTAGCTCATTTTTGTAACTATGATGTCCGCCTTCTGAGTTTTGGCTACAATACACCTTGTATTGTAGCCAAAACTCAGAAGATATGAAATTCGCACTCGTGAGAAGCGTTAATATGTCTCTCCTTTTGATGATTAATCTATGAACCGAGATTTTATATAGAACCAATTTCTTAATTGAATGATAGGACAGTGCATTTAGGTAAGTCATGTTTAAAATATAGGCAATCTGAAGTTACGAGTAGAAATAATTTTATCAGTATCAGATTTGTAATAGTAATTGATAACCAATAATTACAAAAGAATGTGTAACAAGATATATGACTATCATTATTTATACCATGCATCTCTTTCCCTCTAGTCTTTTACATGGTAAGCGAGAATAATATTTCAAGTTTTACAAATTGTAATTTCTAGCTAATCTTACATTTGATATGACAAACAGGACAAATGCTGCACTATATAGTACATTGCACTATATAGGAACTATTGCACTATAGAGGAAGACTATAATATGAAAGATTTGATCATAAATTACTTTGTTAAAAATTTTATAATTAAATAAAGTATGTTTCGTGCAAGTCATTTGAAGTTATGTTAAGTAGTTATCATTGGTTAAATGTACTTTTAAGCTAGTAGGCATAGATTTCACATCACCTGAGCATGGAGCTGGTTTTCTTCACATGGACTACAGCCACTCAATAGATTCACTCCACTATCTCTTTTCACTTATATAATTAGTTACAATAATTGATTCAACAAGACTCCAATAAAGGTGCACTGAATGTTACAGTAGGAGCACAGTTATGCTTTCATTGAAAGTTATTGTTTTTGCACACCTTTGCATTTTAGTCCACAATAAAAACAAAACAAATAATTATTTACAAATCGTCTTGATAAATTACGATTTAAGATTTCACTGCATCCCAAAATTCACATTTGTATTGAAAATCACGACCTAACCTCAAAATGCACACTTCAATAAAACAATTGACAAGCACAGATGTTTCCAAACACATTAATTATATCGCGCACACAAACAATACACGAGATACGCACACATTTCACAAACAAACTGGAAACTGGCTGTTTTAGAGTTAGTAGTATGGATTTGTGGGCAAAATGCTTTGTTTGAGGTACGTAGTTACAGCCTTCGCTGTTCTATAGATAGGTAGGCGCGTACGTTAGGTATGTTAAGTGTAGTGCACGACATGTATGTACCTAGCCATAATTCACTATCGTCTCGTGAGCGCCAGGCGAGGCCATATCGAGCGCCGACCGAAAGGGCCCGTGCCCTATCCACACAAAAGGTGGCTCGACAGGTTCCGTGCGACCCGCAAAAACTGTAAACACGATTCTAATTAACGATGCGGCTTGCGAGTCATTCATACTCTGCAGCGGGTGGCACGGACGACTCTGTGCTCGGCGCACAGATACAAGTCGTAAGCGGAGCGGTCACGCTCGGGCGCCGCGCTGCAAGATCGCTATCAGCGGCGCCCTGCCGCCCTGCCTCGGCTGCGACGTCGCCGTGTCCTCGCCTCGCCTCGCTCTCGCGGACGATACGGCCGTTCCGAAATGGCGCAACACCGCGGAGGCCGTGACGCCACACGACCGAGAGAATGTCGATTCCGCGCTACAGAAACGAACGTTTCGCAATTCGGGATAGGCTTTTGGGGATCAAAATAATGCACCACATTTTATACAAGAGCTAAATGGACACATTACACAAACAACGGCAGTGTATGAGGATGTCCCAGACACGATACTCACGGCCTGACCGATCGCAGCGGGTCGGCGGCGGCGTCCATGGCGCGCCCAGGCCCTGGCCGCGGCCGGGCTCCGGGCCGTCGGCCGAGCGACGCGACACTCTCTCTAATCTCACTTGGAACACACCGCAATACACTGTCGCACCATCTTGACGACACTACACATCGACCGATACGCTTTTATTCGCGTATAAACACTCCGCGAACGGTGTTTTGTTACATCGGTTGACTTTTCTTTGAAAAATCAATATACATTTTCCCAGAGTTAGATACGGACGAGTCGATGTCCAGCGCAGGTTATGTGCGTGAAGTTTGCAAGCTTTTTTAGCGCACCGGTGTTACCAACACTTTTTTGGCCATTTTTTTGTTTGGGTGTTGTGATTTTTTTTCTGTGATTTGTGATGCACTTCGGGTTAGTCAGCTAAGCGTTGGGTCTTTCATAATGCACACTTGCGTGCCATGCGCAAAGCTCACTAGCGCCACCTACTTCTATGGCGCGAATTTTTAAAATGGCCACTTGAACAGATAATATAGAGAACGTTGTAATCTCATTTAATGATTCATACTATGTGTTAGGCATTTATTACTAACTTTATAGGTTAAAAAATATCAGTCATTTATTAAAAATATTTATTTCATCTTAAGGCACATGACATATTATAAAAATATACATTTACACAAATAATAAATATATGAAACATTTGAATGTAATTATAACAAAACACCATAGAAATCTTTGACGAAACCGATGATTTTGCGAGTCGGGGTTAAGTTGGAGGAGTTGAATCTCACTTTAAGCATAAAAAGTGAAGAGATCACACCTCCACTTAATCCGCCACGCTTTATTCTTCTTTCACTCGACGATGCAGTCCGTATCAAGCAAAGTTGTGAAGGGTTCCACGCGTGAGCTGGAAAGATAGATCTGGCAGCATACTACATCAAACTGTCAAGATCCCCTGTCCAACTCAGACGTGAAGCCTTTGTCGCTTCATTCCTCCTTCTGGAAAATGAAATGAATTTAAATGACATAAACTAAAATTTATGGCATGACAATCGGTGTGCGCGATATGGAGACGCATGACGCACTATCACCGCTTGAAAAGGTGCGGTTAACGTTTTGATAAGCGCGCCACTTTTCCCCAACGCGTCAGCAATCCTGCATAATACTTTATCAAATGTACTCTGTACTCTATATTTAACAAGGATAATATATATTGTACACGTAAATGCCTACGACCCACATGGGACAGACACACATGTGCGACACCATATGCTGTTGCGTAACATTTTTGTTTTTAGAGACACTTCGATATTTAAAACTATGTTCTCATTTTGAAGTTGACGACGAACTTTTAATGTTTTCGTGGCAATCGCCACGACATACCACAAATCACAATAAAAAAAGTAAATTCACATTTAGTTACCGAGATGATGACCGTGGACACTTAGTTGTACAATCACAGCTAACTTCGATAGAGGCCCGATCGATTGATGGTCCCATATTTATACACTCGATTTAATCTATTGATATCGTATCAGGGAATCGACATGAGGTACGAAAGTCCACCCTGATAATGATAACATTTGTTGAAAACTGAATATCCATTGGTCTATCCGCGAGATAATACGTCGCAAACACTTCAGCCGACCAATCGGCAATATATCGATATCTAGGTGAGGTGTAAGATATTAGGGCTTCGGCGGCCACGCAGCCGCTCGAGGCCTACAGCACCGAGCCACTATCTGCACCGCAGTGAATACTTGTTTACAGGAGATAGAAGTTATACTCGTTATATCTCATGCAATAGATAATTTCACACTATTTTCTCGTGCAATCTATTATAACTATTTAACAACATATGTTAGAATTACATGGTCCAGTCTGTTATAATGAAAACATTCCGAACCTTGGTCTATTTCGTAATCGATTATAAACCAAAACCGATAACAATGTTAATGTGAATTCGAAAATCAATTGTAAAGTCGCATAGACAAAGGTTACAATGACATTGCTTACATTATGTACATACTACGTACATATTTTTAGTCCTGTTGTTTGATTTTTATCAGATTTTTATTTACGAAGAACACAAGTCAGTGATTTTTTTGGCAATAGATTGACATTAAAAAATATATTATATTAATAGCACTACCTATCCCTTTTTTGTATGAAGAAAATTTTTAGCATTTTTTGCATAAATAAGATTGATAAAATTAATCTTATTTCAAATGGAGTAATTTACGAAATTATTGGAGATCTCTAATAAACAATAACGTAACTGAAGAAATTACAAATTGTCTACTTGGAGTAGTACCATTTTGTAAAGCCAACATGTATTTATCATACATAAAAATCAGTACCTACTTCATGTTTTAAATAGTCATTACGTATTTACACAGTAATTGTAAAAGATAGCGTATATAGTATATAGTGTTGTCATTGTTATGCAGCAGAATTGAGCTGGCACGACCGGGTAGGTGACGATGTTATGTTACCTTTTCCCACACATTTCCTTACTCTACTTGTAGAGTGTGGTCTACAAGTAAATTTCTATCGAACAAATAGTTGGAAAATATAATACATACCGCAGGGATTTAGCAATAAAGTTACGTACTTACTACATTTAAAAACCTAATTTACTCCTATCTTTACACGTACTTGGCGAATTGCTATTATCAGGTGCAATTTATGTATTACATAGGTACTGATGCACGCAGTAGGTACACAGTACACTACACATAAGTAATTAATAGGAACGTGTGTGTCCTAGAAATGGTACACGTACCCACAGGGATACATGACTTTGCGTCAAGAGTTACACGCATCATGTTATGAAACTAAAGCTGCAGAAGTGCAAGAGCTCTTTCAGTTTTGAACAGAAAAGCAAGATTTTGTTTATTTTATAACTTTAGCTTTATTTAAACCTTTAGGTATCTATATATTTTCTTATTATTCCCTATAAGCGGTAAGCTATTTAGAATGATTGGTACGAAAGGTCATCGAACTTATGGTGTAAAAAACAAAACTAATACTGAACTGCGGCACATTGCTACCTACCTATGTATCTCCTATTTGTTTACTAAAACATGTCCAGCATAAAATAACTGGGTATCTAAAGCCATTTTCTTAGTTATCATTAATTATAAAGATGTAGGTATTGGTAACTGTTAATTATATTCGAAAAAAAAAGTGCCGACGCCAAATTGTTTTCGCCAAACGCCAAAGTTTCAATTGCCAAATGCAATTTCAATAAACGGATGTTGATGAAAACTGTAAATTTGACTAAGAACTGCATAGGCTACTACAAGGACGTGAAAAAAAAGGAGGACGGAGTCTCATGAAACAATAACTGAAGCATCCATAGTAATTAGTAAGCTACACGTATACACATACGACACTCATGGACACAATAGTAAGCCAGTCGCTCTCCATTACACACGAAAACATAAATACACTGTCACAACTTGCTTCAATCATTTTTTAGATGACAATCCGTCCGCCTTTTTTTTAACGTCCTTGGGCTACTATTATAAAATCTAGCTACTTACGAAACCCATACCTATAAGTACTTACATTAGCCGCGTTCAGAATTACACCTATGATTGAAATTTGGGCAATTATGAATGGATAATTATATTATATTATTGACAGATGAGCAAATTCTTATTTATTAAATATATGATCGTTGGTTAGTATCCGTAACAGATGCCCTAAGACCTTACGGGGGCTAGACTATAGTGGCGTATAGTCCACAAATACCTATTACCTATTATATTAAACATTGAGTACTAAACAATTATTATTATACCTTTTGTTATTATGGAGTGAAGAAATTACATAAAATATTTGCTTTTTGACGAATTTACCTTCGAAAGTCACTACTTAAAAACGGTTATGTCAAATTATGACTGGCTTGTAAAAAAATCTAGTTGGCCAACCTTTTTAAACATAGAAAACATAGACAATAATTACCTAATAAGTACCAATAAGCTTTTGATTCAACGAGGTTTAAATTAAATTGTCGATATGGATTACGAAGATAATTTAATTGATAAAATTGCTCGTGCCGGATATATTTAATATTTACCACCAGCCGATAAGGCCGAGGCCTAAAACAGCAAACAAAAAGACGCTGAATCCAAGGCCTAAAAAAATTATTCTGCTGACTATATTTGGGGTTCTTGCTGGATAATTTTGTCTAATTTGCTCTCAGTAGCCACTACTGCTTAGGTACACTAAATCAAGAAATGATAATGACTACTATACTACTAGCTGCTCCGCGCGGTTTCACTCGCATACATTTCGATAACGTAGAAAATAGAAAATCATCACATGGCACCCCATAGGAACATATTTTCGGGCCTATCCTATTTGGCAATCCAAGTTACCTTCTATGTGTGTGCCAAATTTCATGAAAATCGGTTTAGCAGTTTTTGCGTAAAGGAGTAACAAAGAAACAAATAAAACATGCAAACTTTCGCATTTTTAATATTAGTAAGACGCTTGTTCATTATTAGGTATGATATTTAAAGTGTGTACTTTATAAGGTGTTCATTAATATATAAAATGATTTTCTTCCTTTATCTTCACATGCTAAAATTCGGGACTGAAACGTTATGCAAAATAATTGCCAATCTTTAGTCTTTACTGCGTATCAAATTCGTATAACTTTTGAAATTCACATTTTAAAATGCCGAGTTATTGATACAAGTTTACCTAAAATAGGTTTGATAGTACGTGGAAGAATTTCGACATTGCAGATAAGACGGCCGTATCAAACGGTGTCAGTGATAAGACGCGAGGTACACTTTGTGGAGCGCCTACACAGGTGGGTACAGGTGTATGCCTAGCGCCTAGTTTACAGAGTAATGTGACAGATGTGTGAATTTCATTCGAGATGAAAACGCGATAAAATACGTTGGATGTATCGGTAATGGATATTTGCACAAATTTGAAACATCAATTTGAGATGATTAAATATATTATACTAGCTCCCGCTCGCAGCTTCGCCCGCGTGGATTTCGGATTTAAAAAAACCCTATAAATTTTAACTTATTATGTTATTCTGATGTGAAAGCTATATTACTGTAAAGTTTCATGAAAATCCGTTCAGTAGTTTTTGTGTGAAAGAGTAACAAACATTCTTACAAACTTTCGCATTTATAATATTAGTAGGATTCACAATTTATTGTTACCAGGATTACAGGATTAGCATAAAGGTATTACAAGAGATAGTACTGGTGTATTGTAGCCGAATTGATCGTGCACGACACGGAAAACATTTCTGTCACCTATTACACATCTGAAGTGACGTTTTCTAGTAATGTTTGAGATCCAAGTTCACAAAATGGGAGAATTGTACTCAACATTTACCCAAGTTGAGCAACATAGAGTAGGTATATGATTAAAAATTTTAATAGAGATGCAGATCTCTACATGCGCGGGCAATCACTTCATATCACTTGATCACACTGCTCGTTTGCTTATATACCTAAACAAAAACAATCCTATTAAGATGACTTACTTTATTCTAGTTAATGCGATGATGTATAAATAATTTAAGGAGTAAAATAGCGTGAAACTAAGATTGAGCTATTTTATGTAACGTAAACGTTACGCTTCACCGCGCTTACGTTGCTTACGTCACTTGTGTATCTCTCACGTCAGAGTCATGTCGTTCAAGTTATCTCCATTCACGTGTCTTTTCGGTTATTTGACAGTAAAATCCCTATCCCTACTAATATTATAAATGTGAATGTAAGTTTGTTTGTTACGCTTTCACGCCAAAACTACTAGACCGATCATTATGAAACTTTGTACACATATTCCTGGAGGTATTAGAAATAACATAGGATACTTTTTATCCCGAAAAAATGTTCCTGAGGGATGCCATGGAATGATTTTCCACGATATCGAAATTTACGCGGGCGAAGCCGCGGGGCGCAGCTAGTGATAATATACATCATCCGTTTTAGATAGACAGACCTTCAAAATACATACTAGTTGTATTCTAAATAGTTATCTGCGAGTTTCGAATAAGACGAGTAAAGAAATCAATAGTATCCCAGTTACAGGCAGACAGAAACTCTTAGCTCGTCATTTCGGTGGTCCCCTTTCAGTTCTCAGATGTCTGAGTGTTGGTAATTGCTTACAATTAGGTCAACCGGCCGCTTTTCCCGCTCTTCGTTAAAAAAGTCCGTCGAATTCGCTACACGGCCCCGGCTGTCGTGCTTTATTTTCACAATGGCTGCGAAGTGGCGTATATTCTCTGCAGAAGAACGGTTTTAAACGAAAATGTACTTTGATATGTGTAGATAATGTAGGTACGTACTTAAAGTACATTATGGTATTTTATTGTGTGTAAATACATATTATATGAATACAGGTATATCGTCAGCAAATTATCCTAAAGTTTTTCGTCATAAAAAATGTGGACACTACGATAGTCTAGCTCCACGGTACAGGTAGGTAAGTATCATAAGGACTAGTGTTACGTGTGCTAGACAACGGAGAATTGTATATTTAAAATTATTTTACATTAAAATTTGTGATTATAGCAATATATAAACATAGATAATCATGATGATATGATCCAGGCGGGGTTCGAACCCGTGCCCAGTGTCGCAATGTTGCCACTACGCCAGCCGTTATAATAATAAAAATCACTCTTTCTATCTGTTTCTCTCTTCTTAAGCCTGTAATCACCCACTGCTGAGTGAAGCTCTCCTTCACTACACGCCATTTTTGACGATCCCTTAAAACTGTATATTGATGAGAATGACTAAGTACACTATAGTTAAGATACAAGAGGCGATAAGGTTCAACTTTGGGTGAATTCTTAAGAGAAGACATGTTTTGAAGCTATTTATATGGCGTGGTTGCAAGGGCTATCATCTCTTGTTTTTGGCTGTGTATAATTTATTGCAAAAACTTACGGGTTCCAACGTTACAACATAGCATATAACATACATAACGCTAGACAGTGTTTCACAAAATGTTGGGACCATAGCTAGAGTCAGGGCTTCTTCTCCTGAACTAGTTTTCAGGACCACCATTGCTGAATAATGTTACTAAAACAACAACATACGTATACAATAACACACACAGATATACAAAGAATTCTATAGCAGTGAAGTAGAAACAGAATACACATGCAATTTGTGTGAGCACATATGATCAAAAAACGTAACCCTCTTTACGCCGTCGGGTAAAAAGGGCACGAAAACCGTCGTCCCATCTCGCTGAAGGCCGAGCCGCACTCTAAACCTTATCGATCCGGCGACTGTGTGAAAGAACTCCTAACATTCTAATTCACCATGATCAACGTGCCGTCTACAAAACTGGGATTGAACAGTTATTTCCACACAACTCGCATTTTATTTTGATACTCGATAATTGTACATTGGGTTTTACGAAGTATATTCTGAATTATATATCATTTTTTTTGTACAAGGGGGTAAACGAGTAGTCACAGGATTTTAACGGCGAAAGCCCGTTTACATTAGCATAATTCTTATAAACGTGTGTTGCACTCTTTACCCCCCTTCCAACGGTCCACTGGAAGCTTACAAAGCGACAGCATTGGGGTTTGCAGCAATCTCAAGCTGATGAATTTGGCGGCTCAAATATAGCATGGGATGAACATCACCTGAGGGGTTTTAGTGGGTATTCGGCTTTGCCGCGAGTCCCACACATCCATCGGATCTCACCCAAGACCGGTGGTAGTGCGTAAAGCATTTCCCAGTAAAAAAAAAGGAAATAAAATGACATGAGAACTTTCCTTTGAATGATTGTTTTAATTTAGTCAATAGTTTCAAAACTCCTTTAACTCTCGTCAAGTTCAAGCCGATTTCCAGAAAAGTCGTAAAAAAATCCAAGACAGCCAAACTCCTTCTGAATATATTCTACACAAGACATTCATTAATAAAACCTTTTTGAAGGATTCCATATCCCGCGATAAAAACAAACGGCGCGTATTCCAGACTTTGTCTCGGAGCATGAGTTATGGGGGGAGGGGGGGCGCCGGAGGGAGCCGGGGGAGTCGCGGGAGGCGGCCCCGCGGCCATGAACTGGAACTTCGGAAACTTCTGTATTGTGTTTACATTGAACTTTGTTATGTGGGTTAAAGTTAAGCCAGAGTTCAGGCGTGTGTGGCGCTTAAGCGGAGTTGACTTCCAAGTATCGATTTTCATCTTGTTTAAATTGTTTCAAGGTCTGGGGAAGCCACGTGTGTCTGGCGAACGTTAGGACACGCCATTTTGGAAAAACGGCCAGTCTCCTGACAGATGGAAATAGGTCGTCTTGGAAAGCCTACTCCCCAGTTGACTGGTGTTCATCTCGAATCGGTTAGGTTAGGCTAGGTTAGGACTCGCCATTTTCTCCACCTAAGATGCCCAAAGCAATGCCGAACAGGGCTACCCAAACCAAACAGGCTTGGGGGAGAGGCCAGACTAAGAGCAGCTCAGTTGGTAGGTCCTCCATCCGTCCCTCTGAATAGGCAGACCGCGGCGTTGATCGGGATAAGCGGCGGGTCCGATTTCTGTCATAGAATTTTTTGCGTGCTTCTTTGGAGTACTGTTATGACGCCTGCTGATTTAGGTAGTCAGATCAGCCTCTCTTTGGAGGAGTCCGGTCCCTTTGATGGAAACTGGATAGTCGCCGAAGTGCCCTGATGCTTATGGATCAGGGGCATCTCAACAGGGGCGGCCGATGGCGTCGCGGCAGTTTTAGCCAGTCTTTAGTTGGCCATTATTAGGGTCGGAAGCTGGCACTCTCCACTAGACCCCACTCAGGTCCGATGGCATCTCATAAAAGAGTTGAGAAAAGGACCCGTTATTTTGGAAAAACGGCCAGTCTCCTGTCATTTGGATCCCGTCGTATTGAATTGCCTATTCCCAGTTGACCCGTATTCATCTAGAATCGGTTAGGACTTAGAAATTTCATCGTCGTACATCGTACAACATCGTCTCATTTTATTAGTCGATCGATTTTCAGTCTTCCCTTTGACTACTTTGCCACGAGCCTTCGCTGGAAAAAAATATCTAATAAATTACATTACATCTATTTTTTTTTCAAAGGATAAATGCTAGTAATCTATACTCTTTTATATTTTTCCAATAGCATAGAGGGGCAGACGAGCAGTCGGAACGATTTTCATGACCAACGACATTCAAAGACATCCGCATAAAGGTTGTACGAGGGCCGACCCAATTCGCTGGCAATGCAGCGTACCACTAGCACTACTAATTGATATATTTATTACTAGCTGCTCCCCGCGGTTTCACCCGCATAAATTTCGAAAACATGGAATAACGTACCAAATGCTGGAATGACCTCCCACCGCCCATACGCTCTCTGCAATCAATTAACAGTTTTAAAATAAAATATAAAAAATATTTGATTGGACAGCAACTACATACCTAGTTCTGTAACAAGTTACATAAAATTATATAATACTTAATTCATTTGTATAAATTTAAAATATCAAACTTAGTAAATAAATCATTAATTTTAAATTACAATACATAACAAATATAATATACAATATATAATAATAAATTACACTCACCAGATCGGCTTCTAAGTGGTATGATGATGGATTTGGTCTTCCGGTTCAGAACTGGGCACTTGACGCTATCCTTATGATTTAGTACTCAAGGTTATATTTTGAACAATATGGTACCTACTGACACACACGTGACACGGCTCATTATACTTTGATCTGAAAAGCAATTACAGGTAGAATTTAATCTATTAGCACGGAAGTAGCACGGACTCACGTGTTAGTATGTTACAATTACTATTATCTGTCTCTCTCTCTCTCTTACATTGCTTAAAGAAAATACAATATTTTATCAAAATAAAAACTAATTAATACAAACCCTGTTTTGATTTTTGTCTATTGTTGGTAAAATGCGTGTAGGTATATGTCTGTTTTGTCACTCGTACACGGGACCACGTAAGACCAGGGTTATGGTATCCTTTGGATACCATAACCATCATACTGAGTGGTTACCGTTTTGGAACCTAATTACGAGTACACTGTTGTGCATTTTCCTGTTTAGTAGGTTTAATTATTTAAGTTTTAATTTATTTAGATTAGTTTTTTTTATTTTTATTTTTCTGTTTATAGTATTGGTAGTGTCTAGTTTTTATTAATATTTACATATTTTTTTTGCTTTGTTTTTATTTTAAGAAACTGTGTGTGTAAATGTGTAATAGTGAACCTAATTAGTTCAAATAAAT
>LUGF01057766.1:172766-184918 GCA_001625245.1 Calycopis cecrops | reverse complement strand
GGCTCATTATGCTTTGATCTGAAAAGCAATTACAGGTAGAATTTAATCTATTAGCACGGAAGTAGCACGGACTCACGTATAGTATGTTACAATTACTATTATTTGTGTCTCTCTCTCTTACATTGCTTAAAGAAAATACAATATTTTATCAAAATAAAAACTAATTAATACAAACCCTGTTTTGATTTTTGTCTATTGTTGGTAAAATGCGTGTAGGTATATGTCTGTTTCGTCACTCGTACACGGGACCACGTAAGACCAGGGTTTAACCATCATACTGAGTGGTTACCGTTTTGGAACCTAATTACGAGTACACTGTTGTGCATTTTCCTGTTTAGTAGGTTTAATTATTTAAGTTTTAATTTGTTTAGATTAGTTTTTTTTATTTTTATTTTTCTGTTTATAGTATTGGTAGTGTCTAGTTTTTATTAATATTTATATATTTTTTTTGCTTTGTTTTTATTTTAAGAAACTGTGTGTGTAAATGTGTAATAGTGTACCTAATTAGTCCAAATAAATTTTATTCTATTCTATTCTATTCTAAAATAGAAAATTATCCCATGGAATCCTATAGGAACATTTTTTCGGGATAAAAACTATACTGTGTGTTAATACAAGTTACTCTCTATGTGTGTGCCGAATTTCATGAAAATCGCTTCAGCAGTTTTTGCGTGAGGGAGTAACAAACAAACAAACAAACATGCAAACTTTGGCGTTTATAATATTAGTAGGATTGATTGCTATTTCATTGACATAAGTGTGTTCGAAGACACCTTGGAGTTTGGACTACACAGGGACTTTAATGTGGACCAAGGTGATAATTATAAAATTAACAAAAAAATGTTTCGTATCATATTTGCACTGGACGATTTTATTGTCTATACCTAGATATTATAATAAAACAGTAAAATCCGTTTGTCTGTACGTTGAATATATTTACGAAAAACGAATTTGGGGCGATGATAAAATATTATTAGAACAGTTTTCAATGCTTTTTAATTTTTTTGTCTGTCTGTTTGTCCGTTTGTCTATTTGTCCGGGCTTATCTCCAAAAAAAACTGGACGGATTCGAATGAAACTTCAACATCAAAAACACTTTTTACTGCGGTAAAATCGCTCATTCCTACGGGAAATCGGAATTTCGGCACACTGCAAGCAAACAATAACAAATCACTTTGATTATAATATTACTACGCTACGCGAACGAAGACGCAAGCACCAGCTAGTATAAAATATTGTCACTATGCGAACTCATCAATTATTGATCTGTTCGCAAGAAAGAATAAGGCAGAGATTTAAATTTATGGGAAAACGTAACCAAATTGTCATATTTGGATTATGTAAATACTAGCTGTTGCCCGCGGCTTCGCTCGCGTGGTTTTTCGCAATAAGGAGGAGCCGATGGCACTCTTTAGTCCTTCAACTATCTTCATTCTAAATGTCACATCGATCCGTTGGTCCGATTTGATGTGAAAGAAGGACAAACGAACAAACAAACACACTTTCGCATTTATAATATTGTTAGTATGGATTATTCAAAAACAGCCATTTTCCAATTCCACGGTACCTGGTACAAAGCGCTCAAAAACCTATTAAAGCTAGACAGGTATACAAGGTTGATAAAATCGAGAGGCATTAAATGAAACCATATATTTAGTGTATTATTTCCAGGCTACACAACAAAAATCAAATCAATCGGATTAATAGATTAGCCATGGGAATTTTTTCTCATTTCGTACACACTGCATCATCAGCTGTTCGAGCGCCCGACCGCCCATAGTCCGGGGTCATGCACCCCGTGCGACGCATAGCCGCCCGGTACAAAGCATGATTATATATTTTCGCTTTTTAACTTGTTTGAAAAAAGTATTTTTGTATACTTGTCGTAAACTTTTTTTTTAATAGTTTCGGATTAACTGTATGCACTTATAGTACCTATATGTGGTTTAATTTAACGACTCTCGCTTTTATCAACCCTGTATACGTAATACGTATCACCCTGTATAGCTCTGTCCAGCCGCCAGCCGTCGCATCTGTGCACAATGGCCGACTGCTCCAACTGAGAGCGTCTTTAACTAGATTTTACACGAAAAACATTCGAAAATAACGTTTGGATCTATAAATATAAACTACACAACGACGAAAGTTATACTAGTGTTCTATGCCAGGCTTCTATACCAGGTTCTATACCAGGCTGGCACAGTGGTACAGGGCTCGGCTGAGAGGAGCATGTTGCGCCAGGGGTCGCGGGTTCGAATACCGCCTAGGTCATGAATGTTTATCTATGTCTTATATGTATTTCTATAATAAAAATCTTAAATATATGAAATTTCATAAATTTATAAAAACATATTAAATATATTTCCGTTGTCTAGTACCCGTAACACAAGTCCTTGCGGTACTTAGCACGGGGCTAGGCTAACGTGGTGTGTAATGTCCACAAATATTATTATTATTATTATTATTATTATTATGTAATCTTAGTAGCTCTAGGTCTGTAGTACCTAATAAAAAATATGCGAATCAGCTTTATTTTTAAGTATGAAACAGTTAAAGTGTGAAAGGGGCGCAAGAGATGTAAGCAACATAAGCGCTTTAAGCGCTACGCTAGTGTTACGGTCGTCCATTGCTCATTACGTTTATGTCGTATGCCGTAAGCAATAAACTCCAAGAAAAATTTAACAAATTGAGGAGTCGTTCTTATTTAAATTATTCTAGATAATAAAGTAGAAAATGTTAAGAAGTTATTACAATTTACATCCAGAAAATCCTGAAAAAGATTTAAAAATTAGCAGGCACTCTAACTTGTATCAAGTATGCTGTATGATTATAATATTATGTTACTTACCTATTACATACCTAAACATAAAACTTATTTATCATAAATCTAATTATACATTTTCGTATAGTAGCTCGTAGAAATACTAAAATTTGCTGATTAATTGATACTGGCGATGCCGCGAAGATCGATGTACAATCAAGTGAAACTTTTTGTGATTAAAAACTAAATATCAAATGACATGTCATGTCATCGTAACTGAAACAATTAGTGTAGAATATTCAACACTTGCAAAAAAAGTGCGTAAAGTGTAAAGTTTTATTTATTAAATTAAAGTACTTTATTAAAATTATTATTAAATAATATTAGCGTTCTGCACTTCTCTTACTCGTAAACTGTAATCGTGTATAATTTCATACTCCTCCGTCCGCGCAACTTTCGTAAAAATGTTCCTAAAATTTTTGCTTCACGTATTAATAATTAGTATACGTCATATAGATTGTTTAACACCAATTTATAATCGAGTTTAGCTGAAATTTGGTACAGATATAGAAAAAAGATAACGGTTCCTATGGAATATATTTTACATCTATCTAACACTAAATACAATACAGTAATACAATAATGTTTAATTCCCAAATAGTCAAATTGAGATTTATCTCAAATTCGGCGATCACAGAAAACTATTATATGAGACACAACGCTATAAATAGTACTCTTTGTATAAATGATAGAGATATTTATTCTCCGTGATAATCCCCTGGAAAATAGAAAATCAACCCATTGCATCCCATAGGAACATTTTTTCGGGATAAAAAGTATCCTGTGTTCGTTGCTTGGCACCAGAAGACTCGATTGAGTCGTTCCCTTTTTGTATCATAAAGGGGCAAACGGGCAGTCGGAGTCGTTTTCGTGACTACCGACGCTAATAGACATCCGCATGGATGTTATGCAGGTGCTTTGCCCTCTTTCCCCCGCCTACATCAATGAGCCACCGTCTACTTACACACCGCACGAAACGCACAGTACTGCTGTCGCTTTACGCCGATATCGTATGAGCGAGAGGTACCTCCCACACCTCCCACATGCACACACGCATGCATGAAGCATGGCACTACCCTTTTTACCTGTATGCTAAAAAATAAAGAAAGAAACCACAATATTTCGTTTCTTACATTCAGTTACAATTGTAGCGTTAGGTTTTTCATATCTTTTACGCCATAACAGCTGAGCGGATCGTAATAAAATTTGGCAAAGGAATAAATTGTGTTCTGGGTAAGGACAAAGGGTGTCGAATTCTAGAGCGATTTGTATACTGACGTAATTCGTACATTCGTACACTCATTGCGGTTAGAAGCTATGTGTAAAGGTTTTAAGCGATCGATTTGGAAAATTCTGATTTTGAAAACATGTAAGTATATTAAAATGGTGTCGGGTTTCTTTGGCCTATTGGAGGACGAAGGAGGACGTCTTTGTAATAAATATGAATAAATAAATACCGCAACCGAAGTCGCGTTACACATCTCGTAGAGAGTTTTGCCATTTGCTGCGAGTACCCTAACATTAGACATTTCAAAGTGGGTCAGTCTACAAAAAAATTGGGACACGTAGTGTTGCCACACGAAAAAATAATTATCACTAATTAATTCAAAGCACTATATTAGCAATGCAGCCAAATTTATATTCCTAATTAAATATCTTTAATTAAATATTGACGATAAATATAATTAATGACATGGTAATTTTGTGTCGTAAATAATATGATATTGTAAAAATTAATGAGATGTTTTGGCTTATGACTTCTGCCATAACGGCATTTAATTAGAAAGTTTCGTCAATACTTTTGTGGTTATAATTATGAATGCTAAATATAAGTTTATTTTTAGCACTAGAGTTGAAAAACAGGGGAAATTTATTTGTATCTAATGTTCGGTTAGGTCAGATGACATGTTGCCGTGTATTGTCTTTTTAATTGAACACTAACACATTCCTGATGCATATTTGGAACAGTGGAAGGCTGTGAAAGATGATATAAATTGTGACGTTGATGATTATGAATTTTAGTTCTTTTGTTTGTTGGGCGAAACAAGTTCGCAACAAGATTGCGAATCTAACTACCAGGGAAAACTAAAGGTAATGACATGAAACTGGATAACCAAGTTTTTTCAAAGTTTCTTATGCCAAACCCCTTTTAATTGAGTTACCTACCTACGGACAATGTCATTCACATTCTTTACAATCAAAATTACATATTTTAGCCACTCGGGTACATTTGTTGCCACTTGATAGTTCAACATTGTAAGATTTCTATTAGATTTCGCAAATTAAGCATATTTTTGCCTTAATAAGAACGCTAAATCGAAATCTACTACTCAAACATAGAAAGTTAAAGGTTCATATTAAATGAATTCATCGGCCAATTATCTTTGCCGTCGGCTTTTCGTTCGGTAAGACCGCCGAATTTGTATTTCAGCTTAAGGCTAATCACTGCTTGACGCACCTCTTAGACCAGTGAGAAGCCCACATGAAAATGAAACTGCGTTTAATGCCTGGTTTCAATTCAGCGTCGGATCCAGGTAGGGGCTAAAGGACCTTAAGATCATCATGTTTGTACCCAAAAGGGGGCCCTCTTTTACTCCAAGGGCTCCAAGCCCAGCGATCTGCTAGAGCTTGAACCAGCGCTGCCTGCGTATATTGGCAGCACTAGTAACCCGGCAGTAAATTGACTTTACCCTAAGGGTCAATTCACACCAAAAGCGCGGCGAAGGGCAGCGAAGCGGAGCGCAGTTTCTGTGTCATATGAATTTGAACTTTATATTAATTACAATAATACTTTATATTATCGCATGAGAAACTCGAACGAGACGCGCGGATTCCCGCGAAAGCTCGAGCAGTCGCTGGAATCCGCGCAGAAGTCGCGAGAATTCGATAATAAGTACTATAGCAATGAAAATAAAGTTTAAATTCATATGACACTGAATGTGCGCTCCGCTTCGCTGCCCTTCGCCGCGCTTTTGGTGTGAATTGACCCTAACTCCAGAAATACACTAAACTTTTTAAGCATCGAAGTTATCTTGAACTGAAGTGATAGTTACGATGTAGGTACTACAGCGAGGCGGCGTTAGCGCGTCCGTGTTAAGGGTCGTAAGTCGTAACTCCTCACACCAAAACCACTTGAAATGTTCCTCTCGCTGTTAGTTGGCAACACTAATTAGGCGGCGCCACCTCCGCGGCAACCATTACTCTTTTCTACCGACATACCAACTATCGCTAATTACCAGATGCTCTATCATCATCAACTGTATATTTATTTAGAAACCTAGCAAAAAACCTGATCAAAAAAACCTTGTAAAAGATGTGAAGGTGATTTCACCTTGATAGTTGGCAGAATTGCCTCTATCTTATAATTCTAATAATTTATTATTGAAGGTTATTTACCAAGACTAGTGTCCTCCTTCATCATGCCCCAATGGACCTCACGAAACCTGATCATTAGCTTTACAGTTCGGCAATATCACGAGCGAGACGTACTTCCCCGGTCGTGGGCGGCCCGATATGTATGCAGCCGTGGAATCATTGCATACGTACCACAAAGTACCTAACTTTACCGATACCTATAATAATCGTATTAAACTTCAAACTTTGCTAATTTCAAGTAGATGTTTGTTTAGTAGCAGTTTAGATTAAAACTAGTGAACATCCAAATCTGCCAGTCTTACTTGTAAAACTAAAATTAAACCCACATAATATAAGTAGTATTATACGATTATCACAAGTACGTACCATGTATACGTAGTTACATGTGTAGGGTAGCCATGGCCACGTCAGTTGCACGGCGTGAGGCGGAGTGGGGTATCGATCAGGCCTGCGGCTTGGAGAGCGAGACAAAGGGCCTTGAGCAAGTTTGGCTCTAATTGCGTCCCACAGGACGCCACGTCACACAACTACACGTAGAGCGGAGAATGTTCCAGAACTTTTGCTTTAAATGCCAGGGACCTGCGTGAAATGTTGAGGTTTTAGACACTAATAGAGCTAAGTTTTTGGTAGTTTTATAAAAACTAATAAACTATAACATTCAGCTAGACCTACATAAGCGCCATGTGGGCAGTTTTGCAGTTTTGTTTAATTTCTTGTGGTGTACAACGTACATAGGGATAAGTACCCTGGTGTTGAAGCCAAGTGACTTAGGATTGAGATTTATGAACTCCAGTAGGACTAGTATACTCTATACCTATCACAATGAAACTGGATAGCTTTAAACCAGGAGGCCAAGGCCAAGTGCAAGTTTGGCTCTCACTGCATCTCACAGGGTGCCCGCCAGCCAGCTCAAACAGCTTTTTTTAGATTATAAAATAATAAATAAAGTGATCTCTAAAATAATGACATGTTGCATTCGGTTCCACCGGCCAGCCCCTTAAGGACTGGTAGGAATCCTGGCATGAAAATCCTTGTTCGTTGTCTAAATTATCAGATCCCGTGTTGTTAGTAGTTGGTACCGGATTCGGAACGCTAACAAACAACTCGAAACTCAACAGAGTTGCCTCTACTTTACTCAGTTAGTGTTATCTAACACAGCAACACCTACTGGGCTTCCCCGTTCGCGCCATAGTCATTCGATGCAGCACTCCAAGCAAGCTATTAGACCCTGTGCATCAGCAGGAGGACAGCAAACCATGAGGCTTCTAATAGTCATTGGTGGCGTGCGCCTTTGGAGTAGGGGGGCCAGGGGTAAGGATGGGAACCTGGCCCGTACCTCAGACCCCTGACCTATCGTAATAGGGATTTCAGAGGCAGCCCGACAGTCCCCAAGGAGGAGAAGTCTTGCCTGTTGCCTTGCCTTGTTGCTTGCAGATCCGGGACCCTCCAATTATAGCGGCTCAGGCACCCTGCGGGTGGTTTAGTCGGTATTACACTACGTACAGAGTTCGACATAGGTCTAGGGGCCACCCGGACTCTCCGGGGCATCTTATGTCAATGTATACCCCTGAAAAAAAATGTTGTCCACTCCTGCTCTGACATACATCTAACAAACAGTGGTTGTTGATGAACATTTATTTATTTAATTTTATTTATTTATATATTTATTTCTCCTTACATTAAAAGTATATGTAACATTAGCAAAACCATGTTCTATTTGACCTTAAAGTAAATGTAAGGAGCTGGTGTCTGAGTTACGTTGATCCTGTATTACAGAGAACATGAACCAACCTTACTCGACGCTTATACAATGACTGAAGTTCTACATTTCCTCCTCCTCTACATTTGTTTGGTACTCATTGTAAGCTAGTAGAGGCATATAAATGAGCTCCTTGCGTAGCGTTGCCCTATTGACAGCCTGGTTGATATTGATGTTCATCATAATATTCTCATCATCAGCCTATTGCAGTCCACTGTTGGACATAGGTCTCTCCCACGCCACTGGCATCAATCTTCGGCTATCCTTTCCTACTTCCTGCCCACAGCCCACAACGTAATGTCATATAAAAATAAAATACAGAATTTTATATTTCTATACCTTGCAGTGTTGTCTAAGTGGGACACAAGTGGCTCGGAATCGATCGTCGCTGCTCTCAGCTGGAGCCATTGCGACCTTTGTACCTTGAACAAAGACTACACAGTCTTATGCTCGCAGCACACTTATCAACTCGGAAAGGAATCGTAACCGTATCACCTCGTGTCGGTCAGTATTCTTTGTATGAAACTACAGACTGCACTAATGGGAAACGTAACGTAATCGTATCGTCTTCGCTTTTCTACGCGAGGCGTTTACGATCCCTTTCCGAGTTGATAAGTGTGCGGCGACCATTATCCTGTGTTCCAGTCGTAGCACTCTCGCTACAAAAATACAACCTTTGAATGAAAATTATACCTTTCTTTCACATTTAGGTATTGAAAGTTCTATTTTTATATTTATTTTGTTTTTTAGCTGCACCCCGCAGCTTCACCCTGTGTTAAGTCAAGCCGTTTCTGAGATTATCGTACACAAACGTTTTACAGCTACAGTTTAATAGTCGGTTTCACTCGTGTTGAAGCTCTTCAACAAATATATTATATCAACGAACAATATATTCAAATAGAACTGCAATAGAATTCCAATATCGGCCCCATTAATTTTTGTTACCCTTCTAAAAATACTTTCTTTTAAATAAAAAGAAGGTATCCTTCTAATGTCTCTAGGAACATGTGTACTTACAAATTTCAAGATGATCGGTTGAGTCGTGTTGGCATGAAAGCCTAGAAGAATTAAAAAAAATATTAGTAGAATAATAAATATGGATTACAATAAACAGCTACAGCCAACAGTAAATTTTTAATGTTTGTTTTGTCACGTTCCTGTGGTTATTGACATTTCGGATGGTCTCGGAGGTATTTGGTGATGGTGGGCAATTACAATATAAGGTACCTGCTAATGTACCGATTTAAAGTTCACTGAAAAAAGAAGAACGATACAAAAATGAGCTGCAAGAGTCGATAACACTACCGGCGTGCAGGGTTGCCACCTTTTTGTCTTGCAAATGAAGTACATAGGCTAAAAATAATAAGAAAGTAAAGTACCTACATGATTTTCAAATAAAGTACATCTTGTGTTATCCTTACTAACAACATAGTTGTAATTACAAAAAAAATATTGTAGGTACGGTAGTAGTAGGTGGTACCTACTTTAATTTCACTTTACCCAAGTATTATTACGCTGATCATCACTGCTACAGCCTATTTAATTTTAATATGTAAAACATAGGTTTTCGGTGACATGCTTACGGTCTACACTTTTAGAATCCCATAAATTTTTGATTGTGCAATATAAAGTATTTCCGCGTACTTTATTGTTGTCATAAAGCATAGCATAGAGTACAAATGTTTGTAATAACGTACAATACTTTATAACAAGGTACGGGTGGCAACCCTACCGGCGTGAGATGGCAGCTGTGCTATCACGTTTCGTGTGGTCTCTATAAACTCAATGCGGATGTCTATGGGCGTCGGTAGTCATGAAAATGGCTCAGACTGCTTCTTTGCCTCTGAATACTGTAAAAACGAAAGATTTTTCTAGCTTTTGTGTTATGACTCTACATGACCTATGGGCATCTAAGTGGACGGTCTACTAAGTGATGGCTACTTTTTGTCATCGAGTTTCATACGGGGCGGTGTATTAGTGTCCGTTTCCTTATCCCATTGCAAATCAGGGCAGTGCATAACAGTTATGCAAACGGATACGTCGCTGAAGCCGACAGCTCATTTACACCCTTATAAATAAATAGGACAAAGAAAAAAAACTTCACGAAGTGTGACGTCAGTACTTTTTTTGTTGACGCACGTCATAACAATGACGTATAAATTATGATACCTAGGAGCCGCGGTGGCCCCTAGACCTATGTCGGACTCGGCACTTGGGTAGCGTCGGTAAAACCTAACATGATTGAACTGTGCCACATACGTTGATAAGCTGTTCCATTGTTTCTGTAGTAAACAGATAAATGTAATTACAGAGATAACGGGTGATCCTAGACAAGATGTAGGCACATAGCTCCTTCATAGAATCGCAGTGTTATCAATTATCAGGTAATACTTGAAGGAAAGCTAATAGTAAGAGGTAGTGCCACATTGCATGCTTGCATGCAGCCGAATTGTGTCGGCACGACCGGGGAAGGTACGTCTCGCTTACGCGAGACCGGCCGCGGCGTAAAGTGACAGCTGTGCTGTCGCGTTTCGTGCGGTGTGTAAGTTGCCGGTGGCATGGAGGTGGGAGGAGAAAGGAGGGCAGCACATCTGTATAGCCTCTATCTCTATATGAAAATGGCTCCGACTGCTAGTTTTCCCTATATCATAGATAAAAAAGTGTGAGAATATTTCTAGTACGATTTAAAGAGTAGGCCTGTACTTGAAGTATAATCGTATGAAACATTTGCGAGCGATATAGCGTAAGGCTTTATACAAATTAAAAAAGTTAATTCCTGGTTAGGTTTACCGGAGTAAAAAAATTACACCTACCTGCCTATATGCTAGTTATGTAGTACCTAACTAGCAAACGCCCTCAATTTCAGCAACATTAAATATTTCCTAAATGGAACTATTATTCTATACACATAATAGAGTAAAAGACGTGTGTACATTGAATATATTTACGAAAAATTAATTGGGGGCGATCTTAAAATACTATTAGAACACTTTTCTATGGTTTTTTTAATTTTTGTCTGTCTGTTTGTCAGTTTGTCTGTTTGTCCCGGCTAATCTCCGAAACTACTGAATGGATGCGAATGAAACTTTTTGTGGTGTATAGATACTAGGCCTGGTCAACATCTAGAACACTTTTTACTGCGGGAAAATCGCTCATTCCTACGGGAAATCTAGTAATTATACTTTACCCGACGGATGTGAAAATTGAAGGAAGCAAACAATAACAAATCACTTTGATTATGATAGACCTACGCTACGCGAAAGAAGACGCGGGCACCAGCTAGTGCTGAATAAAAAATCTTATGTTATTCCACATTAGTGCCAAATTCCAACGAAAGAATACCTAACAAACATACACACAAACTTTCGCACCTATACTAATGAAATCCATGTTGAACGTGAACCAAAAATTGAAGTTTCTTTTGTTTGGTTGAACACTCTAAGCTCGTTAATTACTGGTCAGATTTGAATAACTCTTTCAGCATTAGATTGCCTAATTATAGAAGGATTATAGACTTATTTATACCACGCTACGGCTAACAGGAGCGGAGAAAGGGGAGCAATGCTAGTCTAAATCCTACTAATATTGTAAATGTGAATGTGTGTTTGTTTGTACGCTTTCACGCCAAAACGACCCAACCGTGATATCATGAAACTTTGTACACATATTCCTAGAGGTATTAGAATTTATAACATAGGATGCTTTTTATTAAAAACCTATCCTCCGCCCGCGGCTTCGTCCGCGTGTATTTCGGACTTCAAAAATGATTCAAAATTTTAACTTATTATGTTATTCTGATATGAAAGCTATATTACTGTTAAGTTTCATGAAAATCCGTTCAGTAGTTTTTGTGTGAAAGAGTAACAAACATACTTACAAACTTTCGCATTTATAATATTAGTAGGATATAGTTTAGAAGGGTTATTGTGATACTGGATCTATTGCAGTTCTATTTGAATGTAATGTTCATTGGTATTTATTGAAGGGAAACGCGAGCGAAGCCGCGGGGAAATGCTAATATAATATAAGTATACAGGAATAAGGAGCGCTAAAGCTATATAAAAGGAACGCTATATGTAAGTAGCTAGGTATACACGTACGAGGGATATAAAAGAACACGCCGCAGTGGAGTAGTGCCCGTGTCCATCTGACGCCGCACTCGCATCGATCCGCTCCGCACGGCCCACAGACATAAAA
>LUGF01057766.1:146739-169956 GCA_001625245.1 Calycopis cecrops | reverse complement strand
TTTTTTTTTTCTTCCTGTAATCCTTATAATATAAAAAATATTAGGGCATGTAAAGTTAGATCATGAAGAGTTAAAACAGTTTGGTTTCATAAGCTCTGGAAACTAAATTGATAGCTTATACCTGGTATTATACCGTACTCTCCTAGTTCCCGTGGACAATGCTTTTTTCATTTCAAAATATATACAATAGGTATGCTAACTTTAAGCCCTTGATTATCTGCTCCAAAGACAAGCGTTTTTTTGTTTATGATATAGGAGGGCAAACGAGCAGCCGGAGCCATTTTCATGACTACCGACGCCCACAAACATTCGCATAGAGGTTACACAGATGCGCTGCCCTCCTTTCTCCGCCCACCTCCATGGGCCACCGGCTACTTACACACCGCACGAAACGCGACAGCACAGCTGTCACTTTACGCCAGTTTCGTGTAAGCGAGAGGTACCTCCCCGGTCGTGCCGGTCCAATTCGACTGCATGCAAGCATGCAGTGTGGCACTACCTCTTACCACGTATTTGTCTATGAATTTACATTGCTTTAGAAATGTCAGGTAGATATCTCTTTTTTGTACGCATTGATTTATTTGATACCCCTTATTTCTCCTTAGGTATATAT
Source organism: Calycopis cecrops (assembly GCA_001625245.1). Classification (NCBI taxonomy): domain Eukaryota; kingdom Metazoa; phylum Arthropoda; class Insecta; order Lepidoptera; family Lycaenidae; genus Calycopis; species Calycopis cecrops. Next base: position 169,343 of record LUGF01057766.1, on the reverse strand, counting down.
ATTACTAGCTGCGCCCCGCGGTTTCACCCGCGTAACTTTCGATCCCGTGGGAATATCGGGATAACAATTGATGATGGCCGATTCTCAGACCTACTCAATATGCTCACAAAATTTCATGAAAATCGGTCAAGCCGTTTCGGAGGAGTATGGCAACGAAAACTGTGACACGAGAATTTTATATATTAGATTTGTATGTGTAGGGCTAAATCGCTGGCCCATATTCGGATACTGATATTAGACGAATTGCCAGGAGCTGGCTTCTAGAATTATCTATTGTCTTACTGCGGTCGTAAACCCAGCAGCAAGTCGATTAAAAATAGAAGTCAAGGATGGTGAGTCAATAAAAATAAAAATGGCCGGCCACCGCTATCGGCCCCACCTGTACCTACATTCGGCTTATCAAATAGGCCCACGATAAGGGCCCACGATTCACACGAAACTTGCGGTTAATATTGGGTTATTTTGTTGACGCAAGAATCTGATTATAGCGCACGTACTCGCGTACTATAAGTACGTCGCTTTTACACCCTGGGTCTGGTGGCAAACTATACAGATTTATTAGGCCCACGGTCACTGCCAGGGAGGTATCTCTCGCTTACACGATCTCGGCGCGGGCTGACAGCTGCACAGCTGACTGGTGTGTAAGTAGCCGCTGGCCCATGGAGGAGACAGCCGGAGGAGGTAGGAGAGCAACACATCTGTACAGTCTCTATGCCTTCGACTGCTCGTTTTCCTCCATAAACTATTAAGAAAAAGGCTATATAGTCTTGATTGGGTCAAAAAGCTTTCCTGGGTTCTTACTTTCAGGAAAATATGTCAGTTTACCGTTGTGTGTCTACTGCGCGTGTAAATTTGAGAAGGGGCATCATCGCTTGATCTTAATCAAAAAGTTAACACATAATTATCAAATCATATGGTAAATGTAAGATTATAATGTCCGTTACAGCAGTTTGTTACAAATATAAAATTAATGGTTTTGATAACTTAAAGAGAACTAGCGCTTACAATTATTTCTCTTTGAACTTTTTCTACCGCAACAACTTAAGCCCGTTAATCTGGTTATTCATATAATTGATAATAATTTAGTTGGCTTGAGTCTCCTGGGAGTTATAATATTTTAAAGTTAACGTTGATTAGCTGGCTATTGCTTTAGCATTAGTCCATTGCCAGATATTTATAAAGAAAGCCATTTGCATTATTAAAATTACTTTACGAGCGGTAAGTTAGTACGGCTCGAAACTCACATTAATAGCAAGAAAGACCGCTACTATTTTTTATGTTAGACATTAATATCTTTATATAATATACTAGAGGACGCCCGCAACTTCGTTTAAGTGAATTCGTTTTCTTATCGCAGTCGGTTAAAAAGTACTCCATAGCCTTCCTCGCTAAATGGACTAACGAAAACTGATTTTTTTTTTAATCAGCCCAGTAGTTCCAGAGATTAGCGCGTTCAAACAAACAAAAAACAAATTCTTCAGCTTTATATTATTAGTATAGAATTATAGATTGGTGTCTATAAAATTCTCGTGTCACAATATTAGTTACCATGCTCCTCCAATATTGCTAGACCGATTCTCATGAAATTTTGTGTGCATATCGGGTACATCTGAGAGTCGGCCAACATCTATTTTCCATCTCGATATTTCCACGGGATCGAAACTTACGCAGGCGAAACCCCGGGTAATAATATAATAGTGTCTACTTCTTTACACGTGCCCCAAGTATTAAAGCTAGCAGATCGTAAAAATGCCATCAGCGAATCGCAACCAGAAGTAAGAATCCAAAAATTTTAAAACGCGTAAAATATTGAACTGGCTCATGACTGTCATAACTTCCTGACGCTAGGTGTTTCGAGATTGGCCGCGATAAACTGCAGGCAGCGATAAAACTTATCTTTATCGTGCGCCTTCGGCAAATAACGTGGAAAAAACGTGAAAACCAACTACGGGTTTTGATGACGCGATAACGGCCTCTACTTAAAATATTGTCTACAACTCTTAAGTGTAGATACAAATGGTGAACTGCAGACTAACGTTGGTGTCAACCTCCTTGTCTCTTTTCTCTAGATTATGCATAGCAACATTTTATGGGACTCGCGGCCGTGCCGTTCTCCATTATTATAGCGCTCCGGGTCTGTCACAAGCAGAGGACCTCTGATGTTATCCCATCCCACAAACGACCTTTAATAAGAAACTCCTACAACCTGGATCAATGAAGACACCTGTATTACCGTCCAACCTTTAGAAATCCATTCTGGTCATGCAATAGATCATGTACCTTGTTCTTGATGTATCTTCCTATATAATAAATTAAAAGCATGTTTATAATATACCAATAATGCCAATAAGCACCGCTTGGCACTAAATGTGGTTTTTCTTTTCTATTTTACTTGTTATCTTGTTGATGTTGTCTTATTGTTGATGTTTAAATATTAATTATTCAATTATTTTTTGATTTAGCAACATATGTTCAATAAATAAAATCAACAGAATATGTTTGCTCTTTATATTTTTTCCACACAAATGTGATCATCATCTTCAGCCTTGATCGGTCCAATGTTAGTCGTTTTCAATGATGAATGAATGAATCCGATCTCTACTAGAGCCACATTAACTTAAACTATTAAAAGAAATCATCAAAGTCACTGAAGAATCAAGCCAATCAACAATGTAGTAGCAATGCTAAATGACAAGTGCTAATGATTATACTATTTTTTCAATGTACCTACTTATTATTATGTATTGAGTACGTTTCGTCTAACAATGAACCAACTAATATATTCAAATTTAATTTAAAAGAATACGCATTTAAAGGTAAAAACATCTCAAAACATTTATTACACAAGCGAAATAGTTCGAACACTTGTTATATCAACATAACATAATACTTAAAAAGGGCGAATGTGAAAGTCAAGTTTACGATGTTTTGAATATTTTAAATTATACTCGGGTAAGTTAACTTTACAAACGTTGCGTTCATTAATCAAAAGTTTGGCGCAGGCCCTTGTCGCGCCTGCCTTCTCCGCCCACCCTCCTGTCTGCTAAACTCTATAGCTCTATATCAAAATTTATACATTTGTATAGAATTTTAGGTCTTTCATCATGACCGTCTCTATGCTACGGTCCGCTGGCAACACTGCGCAGAAAGGTCAATATTGACAAATGGCTGAAGTCTAAACTATCTGTCACTTTCCTAGAGGATAAACACGGCGTCGTGGGTACTTTATTTATTTATGATTTTAGATATAATTGAAATATGGACGAAATTTGTCGCCTTTGTTGCTCAACGAAATTTGTTAACAATAACATTTTTGACGAAGAGAATGCATTGTTCATAAAAATGTCACTATATTTGCCAATTAAGGTAGGTAATAGTGTTTTCAGTTTTCATTATAAATTTGAATAGAATAGACCATTAATATCACGTTTTTTTTATGAAACCTCCAGCTACAAAAAGGAGATCGATTACCACAACGAATCTGTGATAAGTGCAGTTGTAAAGTGAATGATTTTTATCAATTTTGCAACGAGGCAATAGAAGTTCAAAACAAGTAAGTTTTTAAATGTTAAGAAGTTGTCAGCTGAGATCAATTATTGCACTGGCGGTAGCTATTAATGCCTGCCTATTATAGCCTGCTTAATATTTTTTATTGATTTTATCAATATCATCATCACTGCATTAAGATATAATTATGCACAAGTATATTAAAATTAAGTTCATTCATTTTATTATATTTTCAGTAACATTTAATAATTAACTTTTAGTTTTATGTCTAATAATTACTACATAGTTACTATAGAACAAGAAATCCTATTATCCTTAGCTGAAAATAGGTTCCTTTTGCATGCATTGCGTGAAATTTGGCTTAGATATAGGTTGCGATCAGAATGTTTATCCCAAAAAATTATTGTTTCCTGCTTACTATGGCATGTGCACATGATGTTTGAGCACAATTAATAAACAATAAAAAGAGGATGAATGTAATTGGGTATACAACAACACAATCATAAACAATATTTTAGTATTGTTTAAACAATGATATTATATTTAATTCACTATTGTAATAATATTAAATCACATTAAATATGTAAAAAATTTTTTATAGTGTAAGGGGGCAAGCTGTCTAAGTTATTTTCATGACTAGCAACACCCATAGACATCCACATAGAGGATACACCGATGCATTGCTGATTGGAGGAGGGGCATCCTCCACCATCATGGGCCACTAGTTTTTTACACTAAACGCGCCAGCAAACTGTTACTTTACTCAAGTATTGCGTAAGCGAGAGGTACCTCTCTAGTTGTTCTGGCCCAATTCAGAGGCATGCATATATTGAATTATATCTTTCTGAGTATTGAAACAATTGTACATTTTAGTGAAACTTTGATTTTATTTAATATATTAAATTTTCTTAATAATTCCAGGTTTAAAGTTATATTTGCATTTGATAAGAAAGAAATTGAATCGACTATAGATCTTACCCTCATAAAAAGAGATACATCATCTCCAATATTACGGTGTGATAAGACTACACAAACAGTGGAACTAAATGGCACCACACAACATCATGATTCACCAGATATTGCAATTAAGGAAGAACCCAAGACATCCATTTCAATGGTTAAGGAAGAAATATCGGATGAAGATTATGTACCAGACCTGCAGTCGGACAGTGAAGACGAACTATTAAGTAATATTAAAAGCAATAAGCAGTCAAATGGTCCCAAGATTACACAGCAAGAGAACGGTGTGGAGAGAAACATAAGGAAAAGAACTAGAAAATCGAAAGACATATGGAAACAAGATCTGTTGCCGACAAAATTGTTGATAGCCAATGACGTTAATATCCTAGATGGCCAAGGCAATTTGAATGTTGTTAAGCAAGAGGCTGTTGAAGTAAGACCACAAGATCTCGGTGTAGATCCAGATGCCTTACTAGAGATAAGCCAGCATCCATTTTATTGCTGTATATGTTTTAACCAGGCTACTACAAGAGCTGAGATGTTAGATCATTATAAGTATGTTTTGTTTTTTTTTTAAATAAATAAATATCTGTGCACTTTACACACCGCGTTAGCCTAGCCCCATGCTAAGTACCGTAAGGACTTGTGTTACGGGTACTAGGCAACGGAATATATTTAATATGTTTTTATAAATTTAAGAAATTTTATATATTTAAGATTTTTATTATAGAAATACATATAAATACATATATAAACATCCATGACCAAGGCGGGATTCGAACCCGCGACCCCTGGCGCAACATGCTCCACTTATCCGAGCCCTGTACCACTGCGCCAGCCTGGTCGTCAAAAGTTTTTATAACATTTGGATAATCTTTTTTTTTCATAGTAAAGCGGCAGTAATGAGAAATTGTGGCCTTTAGAAGACCCATAAACATCCACATAGACTTTATACAGATGTGTTGGCCTCCTTCCTTCTTCCTCTACAGGCCACCGGAAACTTATACATCGAATGAAACCAATATTAGTTTCTGTTGACTTTTGACTAACTATTCCACAAGGTTATTTTTATAACATTCCTTAATAAAAATTAATAAGTCGTCAGAATCATACTTGTGTTTTAGTAATTAAGGTTAATCCTTGGTTATGACTTATGACATTGTAGTGGTGTTCTTCCGTAGTTTATAATTATGAGTTTTACTTATAAATAATAATGAGAAATTGCCTACCCCACAAATTGCCACTGTGTAGAAGTAGTGAATGACAACCAGGCTGGCGCAGTGGTACACGGCTCAGGTAAGCGGAGTATGTTGCACCATTGGTCACGGGTTCTAATCCAGCCTATGTATTATACATATTTCTATAATAAAAATCTTAAATATATATGATTTCTTAAATTTATAAAACATTAAATATATTTCCATTGTCTAGTGCCCGTAACACAAGTCTTTACAGTACTTACAAAGGGCTAGACTAGTAAAGTGTGATAAATCCACAGATATTATAAAAAAAAAAATGTTAAAAGAAGTGTTTGAAGAGACCAGCTTTTTGTTACTACTATTAAAGGTATTTAGTTATTTTTAATTGGTATGTTGACAGCTGATCTTATCTTTCACCTATCATATTTGCACTTGCCTGCGGTACCTCTCCATTTTGTTCTGTTTTGTATCTTTTGTCCCTCCTTTATATAGCCTACCTAGGTCACGTCAGATTTTTAAAACCTTTGTAAAACATCAAAAATTTTCGTTTTTTTACGAAGTTTTTAAAAATGTTATTTTTTTATTGTCCTTTTTGAGAAGAGTAGACTAGGCTAGTAACATAATTTATATATTATATATTATTACAATCCTTAGTATGTTTAAGTTTATATACTATAATAAGTTATTTTCACAAATTTATTTCAATTCCAGGAGTCACGTGATCAAATCGGAGTTGCAAGAGGTGGCGCCACCTACGCCGGCGTTACCCGATGAAAGTCCGTTCCGGTGTCAGCGGTGTCGAAAGGTATTTTTTATACCATTACTAGCTGTGCTCCGCGGTTTCACCCGTGTAAGTTTCTGTCCCTTGGAAATATTGAGATGAAAAATAGATGGCGACCGATTCTCAGATTTACCCGACATGCACACAAAATTTCATGAGAATCGGTCTAGCCGTCTCGGAGGTACTCTTACTTAATACCTATAGAAAAAGGATAGAAAAGTTAACACTTATGGTGACTGCCAAGCTTCCATGTACATCCACTCCCTAAACCGATGTTGAACGAGTTGTCACGTTACATAAATCAGGCGCGCACATGTATTAGCGTAGTCAGCAGTTCGATGCGGCAAATGAGAAGTTGGAGCCATTTTCATGACTACCGAACAGATGATGACCGACAGATGCGCTGCCCTCCTTTCTCTTCTCACCTCTATGAGCTACTGGCTATAATACTAGTGTACATATAGTAAGAGGTAGTGCCGCACTGCATGCTTGCGGCACGACCAGGGAGGCACCTCTCGCTTACACGAGACCGGCGTGAAGTGACAGTGGCTCCGACTGCTCGTTTATCCCCTTATGGCTACTATAAAAAAACAACACAGCAACGAAGAGTACTCGTTGCTGTGTTGTGCGGCACTTCATTGCTGTTACTCCATGAGCAGGCCACTCGTGAACCATCACCACCATCACTGCTTACACGAAACCGGCGTAACGTGACAACTGTGCTGTGTCGTATGTAAGTAGCCGGTGGCCCATGGAGGTGGGAGGAGAACGGAAGGTAGCGCATATGTATAGCCTCTATGCTATGGGCGTCGGTAGTCATGAAAATGGCTCCGACTGCTCGTTTGCTCCCTTACCTATACCATAAAAAAACGTTAAAAGGAGTGTTAGTTTTGGGTCTCTCGGACCTTAGGGGAAAAGAGGTACTGTTTGTTGCTGTGTTGTGCGGATTACGGAACTGCTCATTGCTGTGGTATGGAGTACTGTTGATATGTCGTGTACGTGTGTGTAGACGGTGGAGTCGGCGAGCGCCTGGGCGGCTCACTGGCGGCGCCACTGGGTGCGCGACCGCCGGCCCTACCGCTGCGGCCTCTGCGAAAAGACCTTCCGCGACCACAAGCAGATCTTCAAACATGGTGAGTACGCAACTTGCGAGTTCAGCCTCGAATGCCCTTAGACGGGGCCACTAATGGTCACCACACATGTGAACACACAAAGGGAACGTAACCGTACCGCCTTCGTCTAGTCGTCAACTAGGCGTCAACCACGAACGCCTGGTTGACGACTAGTTGACGGCTTGCCAAAAGCGCGTTAATAGGGGTTCGGGTGCCTGTTCCGAGGTGAGGCGATTACGTTACGTTTCCCATTAGTGTGCGTTGCAGTATGGAGTTTCATAGAAAGAATACTGAACGGGTCGATGTGATACGGTTACGATCCCTTTTCGAGTTGATATGTGTGCGGTAATCTTAAGAGGAGATAACTGAGACGTCGAAGTTGGGGTTTTATGTATTTTGGGAACATGTTTTTTTTATTTTTTGGAATATAATAACGCGGTGTGATACCTAATTGGCGGGAAATTGCGCAAGATCGTGCGAGTTGAACTAGTTTGGACCAAGAGTCACTTCGAGTCGCTGAGCCAGAAATGTTAGTTAGTTATTAAAGCGGTGCTAAGAACCCATGCTAAATGCCTGAATGACAAGACGGGTCCGGTGTAAGTCCAGTGTTGTTATTACGTCCATAGATGGCGGTAGTCACAGTAGAGACTGCAGCAATGTATAGAAAATATGAGAAGTTTAGTAACGAAATAAAACGTGAAAGCGTAAATTATGTACGGACAGCTGAACTTAGCTGATAGTTCAGCTGATTTGCACTGACTGGGCACCTTGTACCGCAGAGTGGTAGAAATCTATTTTTCAGATTTGACTGCTCCTTTACCTCCCTATTCTTAGAAAGCTGCTACTACTTAAAAATAAATATATACTTCAACAACATTGAAAGCAAATGATTGTAATAGTCAACACACTTTTTAGTTTAGTTTCGGTGAATGTGCTGTAATGTGCCGAACTACATTTAATTCGAATGATTTTCAAGTCGCGGTGCCACCACGCTCTTTCACTTCAAAAACTTGAAACCCTTGCAGGTCAGACGCACAAGGCGGGCGAGACGCGCGGCGCCGCCCAGAACCGCTTCGTGTGCGACACGTGTCCTGAAGGCTTTGCCTATATGAAGTGAGTATACGCATACTAAAACGAACACTGTTGAAACGTTTTATATTACGGGGCAAGCGAGCAATCTGAGTCGTTTAATGACTGCAGACGCCTGTTGACATCCGCACAGTTACATATTATTCAGGAGCATCAGAAGGTCACCCACCCCACCCTATTGCCCCCAAAAAGGACCACCGGCTACTCATCGAAGCAATCGTGCCGATTTGGCTGCAATGCATCAATGACAATCTTAGAACTATATAGGAAATTTACTATTATTGTAAAAATAATATTTTACGAAGTATAAATGAAACAGTACAAGTATATTTTTTTATTTATCGAAGCATTTATTTTATTGAAATCAAATTAATAAAACTTTTATTAATAGGTAGTAGTGGTGGCGTGTGTAACATGAATGATGCAATAGATAGGTAGAATCATCAGTTTTTATCTACTTGTTTTGAAGTTGACTCAATATCGGCGTTTTTTGTTTTTTGATGATGTTGTGGGACCTATGTTGGTAGTCAATAAGTATATGCCATAATAAATCAATAAGTGTAGAATTAAGAAACAGGACGGTGACGGTGAGTTGTGTACCGACAACTCACCAATAGAAGGCAAAAAATACGATTTGAAATACATTGATGCTACGGCTTGAGTAAGAGTTGAGCTAAGAGTGTCTATCTTAATTTACATAGTAAATACATACAGGGTTAGTTTTTGGTCACCGGCCAAATTTTCAGATTTGGTTCAGAATCGATAATACATTCGATTTATGAAATAAAACAAATAAGAAAAATAATGTGAAAAATATTTTTGACCCGTACGAAAATAAATACCGTGTAGGTATATTTCGGACCGTTTCGAATCGATGTTTATGTAACAAAATATTAAAAATAAGACGATAAAATTAAAACACACGCTTGAAATGATGTAGATTTCTTTATTTTTAAATATGGTCGGTGACTAAAAACTAACCCTGTATATACGTATGCATCCTATTTTGTATTTTTTCTTATACCTAATGGTGTTAATAAAGCATTCGGAGTCTAGTAATGACTGTAATGACGCCCATAATGTTTGTGCAGATGTGTTGTCTTCCTTGACTTCACTTCTTCAAGAGCCCACTATAAACTGACAAAGTCAACACCAAAGCTGTAACTTTAAGGTGGTACCTCGCCATTGCTATCCTAATACGGCTGCGATACACCATGGCACTGCCTCTTACTGGATACTGCAAAATAACATATTCACGTGTAGGCATAGTCTCTATCTCTATATATACAGAGTTGATAAGAGCGAGAGGCATTAAATGAAACCACATATTATACTATAAGTGCCTGCAGTTAATCCGAAACTATTAAAAAAAGCTTATGACAAGTATACGAAAATATTTTTTTCAAACAAGTTAAATAGCGAGAAAATGTTATCACACTTTGTGCCGGGCGGCTACAGCGAGCACAGGGTGAAGTCCTCGGCCGGCCATAGACGGCGATCAGCTGCGATACAGCGTGCACGAAGTGAGAAAAACTTAAAAATATTCCTGTGGCTAAACTATTGCTCCGTTTGATCTATCTATAGTTGTGTAGCCTGGAAATGATACACTAAATATGTGGTTTCATTTGATGCCTTTCGCTTTTATCAACCTTGTATAAAATTCTCGCGTTGCAATGTTAGTTGACATACTTCTTCGAATTCACCGATTCTCATGAAATTTTGTGCCTATCGTGTAGGTCTGTGAATGGACCAACATCTACTTTTCACCTCGATATTTCCACGGGACGGAAACTTAAGCGGGTGAAACCTCGGAGCGCAGCTAGTTTTATTATTGAATACATACCACCAACGGAGATACTTCCTGGAGCGGTAGTAAAACTATAACTTGCCCCCTGCTAGTCATCTTATGTTTCATATTCATATTCCAGAGGGGAAGTAGAACACTCCTGAAGATGAAGATATCTCATCTCTCATCTCATGCAGATATCTCAGGCATCATCTGACAAATCATCTGATTTGTCAGATGATGCCTGAGATATCTGCAGCCCTCTCCTCACTGTGATACACTAGGAACACTCACAAGTCATCGATGGTCGTCTTGCCATCGATCCCTCGCCACTCCGAGGGTGTGGAGAGGCACTTCGTCTTCGTCCATCTCTTCTTCGCCTCGGGTGACTTCCACTTTTTGTTGTATGCGCCCTATTAAAAGAGCTCGAGGATTCTTCGCGAGATTGAAGAGTGTGTGGCTTTTTTATACTTTGGGTGACTTCGGGGACCTATTCGAGCATCGAAGCGAGTAGTACCTATAGTCGACGCTTAGGTAACCATAAAATACTCTATGCCACATCTTACTCAACGTACCTACTTAATGTGATCCTGTGACGTAACCACCGTGTCCCCGCAGATGTCTGCAGGCGCACCGCACGCGCGCGCACCCCGAGGCGGCGGCGCGGCCGCTGCAGCTGCGGTGCGGGCTGTGCGCGCGCACGTTCGCGCACCTCAACTCGCTGCGCCGCCACCAGAGGTCGCACACCGGCGAGCGAAACCATCTGTGCAACGTGTGCGGGAAGGTACTCACGACTATTGCAGAGTGCCAGGCCGACATTCGGCCACGGCAGCCATTTTTATAATACCCGGACTTGGCTTTACTTATTGATTAAATCGGGCTTAGCCCAACACTCATTCCCATCGCTGCTATGATCGACAGCGTGGATATTTTTTTCATAATTAAATCTGCCGCCGCCCATAGGCATAGAGGTTATACAGATGCGTTGCCCTCCTTTCTCTTTGCCTTCCCTCTCTCTCGTCTCTCTCCCACGCGACAGCACAGGCGTAAAGTGACGCCGGTGTCGTGTAAGCGAGTGGAGGTATCCACGACCGTGCCGGTCCAATTTGTATATAAGAATAAGAATAAGAATAAGACAGCAAATATATGCATGCAGCGTGATCACCTATTACTTAGCGGTTGAAATTCGGTCGCAGCGGACATTTTTATAGACTACCCGCACTTTACTTATTATAGTCCTAATCCAAATTCCGATGGGTTGATAACACAGTCCAACGATATCAGGCGGTATCCAGTACGATATGGGACAGTAAAACCGATGGCTTTACATGCTCTTAACACGTTAAGTCGTCTGTCTTGCCGTCTGTGTGCGAGCGAGATGTGTTATATTTACAAGAGAGCGAGATAGACTGATAATACGTCCTCCTTCTTTCAGCTCTGCGATTAGACTAAAGTCGACCGGTCACCGCATACATATCAACTCGTAAAGGGATCCTAACCGTATCACCTCGAGCCGTTTAGTATTCTTTGTATGAAACTATATACTGCAACGCACACTAATGGGAAACGTAACGTTATCGCCTCGCCTCGAAAAGCGTAGGCGATAGGTTTACGTTCCCTTTCCGAGTTGATATGTGTGCGGTGACCATTAAGTGTATCAATTAAACATTTGTTTGTTTGTTCGCAGGCGCTGAGCTCTCGCGAGCACCTCAAGTTCCACATCCGCATCCACACTGGCTACAAGCCGAACGTGTGCGGAGTGTGCGGTAAAGGGTTCGTGAAGAAGTGCAACCTCACACTGCACGAGCGCGTGCACTCGGGGGAGAAGCCGCACGTGTGCTCGCACTGCGGCAAGGCCTTCTCGCAGCGCTCCACGCTCGTCATACACGAGAGGTACGTGCTACTGCGACGCGCTTCGTGCAGAGTGCAGCCGCTAAAACAAAAGAAATCTTAGTGTAGATTGACTCAACAGCGGATCAACGCCATCTTGTTAAAACAGCACAAGCAAAGTGGGCATATTTTACCCTTTGTTTTTTCACAGTGAAATGCATTAACGCACTGGCATCTGTCCTGGGTGGGTACCCGATGAGGTGTGCGGCGCTCACGGCTGGACCGAATCCCACATAAACTGAGAGGATACCATCGGTAGCCTTTACTGAGGTACTGCGGATCCGTCAGCAACATGGCACCTCGGTGACCATCCAGCTCCTCCTAAGGGATCGGACTCCTTTCCTAACCGGATTATGGTTAACATATTTTAAAAAAATATATTTATTCCAAGGGAACTGAATCAATGTTTTTGTGAGCAGGTACCACAGCGGCGCCCGTCCGTACGAGTGCAAGCTGTGCGGCCGCGGCTTCGTCGCGAAGGGCCTGCTCTCCATGCACCTCAAGACCGCCTGCGTCGAGCACCCGCCGCCCGCAGACAAGTGAGTACCCGCAAGTACCTACAAGTATCCACTATTACCCACAAGTACTCACTATTACCCACAAGTAACCACTAATACCTAAGTATCCGCAAGTACCCAGGTTCCCCGCTACACCAGGAGATGGGATGAATAAGTAGTCCTTAATGTAATGGGCATTAAGCTATAAGTTCTCATCTAGCTCGTTATTTTTTTATTGTGTACGGGAGCAATTGCTATGCAGATGATAGCACTGGTGACGCACTATACACTGGCCGCGTCAATGTTTCACGGGAACAAGTCAACGAGTACCGGAACAAACTTGTGTCTGAAATCGAGTCGAGCTTACGCGAAGTCTCGGAATGGGGCCGACTAAATTTAGTCCAATTCAACCCTAAAAAGACACAAGTTTGCGCGTTTTCCGCTAAAAGAACACCCTTTGTCGTGTCTCCTCGATTCCTGAATACTCCCCTCATAGCTACAGCTAGCATTGGAATACTGGGCGTCGACATATCGAGTAACGTTCAGTTTCGCGGTCATTTGGAAACGAAGGCTAAATTAGCGTCACAAAAGCTAGGTGTGCTCGGCAGGGCGAAGCAGTACTTCACACCAGCCCATCGGCTGCAACTTTACAAAGCCCAAGTCCGACCGCACATGGAGTACTGCTCTCACCTTTGGGCCGGAGCCCCGCAATATCAGCTCGTTCCATTTGACCGTATATAACGAAGAGCGACTCGAATCGTCGATAACCAGTGTTTCACCCGCCAGCTTGATACTCTTGCCTTGCGTAGAGATGTCAGCTCGCTGTGCATCTTCTATCGTATTTATCACGGGGAGTGTTCCGAGGAATTGTTCGGTGCAGCTGAATTCCATTATAGGCGCCGAATTTCGGCGCTTCGCGCCGAAATTCCAAATTCCACCGTCACCACCTAGATCTCCCGAAGTCAACTACTGTGCGCTATAAGCGTAATTTTATCCCATGCACCATTTCAATATGGAATCAGCTGCCCCCCTCGGTATTTCCAGACCGATACGACTTAGGGGTCTCCAAGAAAAGAGCTTATTTTTTCCTCAAAGGTCGGCAACGCATCTGTTAGACCTCTGGTGTTACGGATGTTTGTGGGCGTTGGTGTTCACTTTACATCAGGTGACCTAACTGCTCGTTTGCCTCCTATGCTATATAAAAAAAAAAACGAGCAACCATAGTCATTTTCATGACTATCGATGCGAGACATCCGCATAGAGAATTTGCCGATGCGTTTCCCTCCTTCCTCCCACCTCCATGGCACACACGTTATCTACACAGCGCACGAAACGCGGCTGCACAACTAGCACTTTACGCCGGTATCGTGTAAGGGTGCTTTTGTAAAGAAGCAGGTTTCCAGCGCCGAAATCGGCATGTAGTGACCATCATGTCGTCAACTTCATCGGACGACGACTTATTTATTATGGAAAATAGTTATTTAAAATGTTTGTATAATATATTAGTATTTATTATATTAGTATTATAATTGTATAATATTAGTAGGATGTGAAAGTTTGTATGTTAATTAAAAGTGGAAATAGTGTTAAAAAAACGTGCATTATTTACAAGTAGAACTAAGTAGTAATTACGTAATAATATCAGTGTACTTATTATATTTTCTATAAAGTAATATTATTAAAAAAATGGGTATTTTTTCATGTTTTAAGTTTATTATTAATGGAGAAACACCTCAATCGTGCCGGCCCAAGTGCTGCTACATGCACGCATGCATCGTGGCACTGCCAAGAATATTAACATTTTTTTTTATTTTTTTTTTATGATATAGGAGGGCAAACGAGCAGCCGGAGCCATTTTCATGACTACCGACGCCCACAAACATCCGCATAGAGGCTATATAGATGTGCTGCCCTCCTTTCTCCTCCCACCTCCATGGGCCACCGGCTACTTACACACCGCACACATTTATTTGAAAAAACAATGTTTAATGAACACAAGTCTTATACGAGTATGACACGAGATACATTGTAATTAACATACAAACTTTCCCATCCTACTAATATTATACAATAATTATAATACTAATATATTAATATAATACTAATATAATAAATACTAATATATTATACAAACATTTTAAATAACTTCTTTATAAGTGAGCCCATAAGATAACATTGCAAACGTGTTGGCGCCGACTCAGCGCCGGAATTGTCGGCGCCGGGAACCTGCTTCTTTATAAAAGCACCCTAAGCGAGAGTATTGGTCAGCTACACCTCTCGCTCAAATACAAGCAGAACTTACGGTTATTCCCTCGTCTTTTGTGCTGTGAAAGTTGGACCCTCTTGTGTGTAATTTCAAATTCCCTCAACCGATCTTATTCTATTAATATTATAAATGCGAAAGTTTGTATGTTTATTTTTTTTTGTTAGTTACTCCTTCACGCAAAAACTGCTTAACCGATTTTCATTAGATTTGGCACACAAATAGAAGGGTAGTCCCCCTCTAAATTAAAACATAATTAACACATAGGATAGTTTTTATCCCGAAAAAATGCCATGGGCTGATTTTCTATTTTCCACGGGATCGATATTTACGCGGGTGAAACCGCGGGGCGTGGCTAGTTTATTATATTATAAAAAAAAAAATTCCTGTTATTTTCAGAATGTGTTCCAGACCATAATAAATCGAAGCTGTAGCCAAATATGTGTTTACATGTGGGAGCGTATCTGTGTTATTGTTATGTGTTGATGGCAGCAAAGACGATGTTTTTGTCGTATATTGAATCTTTTTACTATGTAGCTATATGGATATAAAGCTGCGTTCACAATGCATTAATATAAATAGTATCAAATTCATTAGAATTTTATGCTATTATCGGATTCTGATATTTTATTACAGAGAGACAGTACTCCTTAACTGTACTATAATATACATGGTGATTTTATAGCCGTTTTACCACAGTTACCACTGTTACTCACTTTGTCTATGTGAGTGATATGAATATCGACTTAAATAAAAAAGGGTGTTATTTATTAACTACATTATACTGTATAGGTTCTGCTATCGATATATAATTCAAGAGTTTCGAAAACGACTTATAGTGAACGCAGCTTTACATTCCTTTGCATATTCATGCAACTAATTTCATTAATGTTATGTAATTTATTTTTAAATTTTACATTTCCACTTAGATAGTATCAATTTGAAATATTAATTATGATAATTTGCACAGATCTTTCTTATAATCAAATTTTAATTTGTCACTTTTACTACATGGAGAATACGGATAAAGAATACAAATAATTAAACTTCGGTTCATTGAGTTATGTTAAAACGCCTTTGGTTCTTCGTTCCTCATATATAAAGTAAATTAATATAATTTGACAAATATTTTAAGGCACTCATTCGTGTAAAGTTAAGGAAATTTTATATTTTTGACTTAGTGTAAAGAAGACTTACATGGTATGGATGGAGTTGAAAAATCTTTCAAATTTTAATAATAGTTCAAAAACTCTCCTAATCGGCGCTAGCGTAGTTAGGTGTTGTTAAAGAATTAATTAGTACAGAAAACTTTTGTTTCGTGGAGACCATGGTATACCAGGAATTGACCAGTGAACTCCGTAAGAAGTGTTGGTTAAGAGCTTTAAATAGGTGGCGCCACTTCTGCAAGAGTGAAATTTTGATTGGCTTGAGATATGTATAGGTGACGCCATGTTGTGTTTAAATTTTCATTGGTCCGTATGCTCTAGTGCCATTCTGAAGATATTTGGAACTCGTAACTTACAGTTGGTTTCTTTTTTAACAGTTTCGCTAGTGTTCTCTCTTCACAAAATTGTTCCTCTGCTCTTTCTATTCTCCACCTTTAGTATGGCATTTATTATTTTCTCCACGGACTTCTTGTCAATAGGAATGATTATTCTACCTCATTTTAAATAATGTTTCGTGAATGTTCAGTACAGCGCCATCTATGTTGTATCTTGGGTAATGTTGTAAATTTTATTGACTAACATTTACGTCAAACCAGATAGATGTATATGAGTCCTAAATGGTCCTTAATAAGTCAATTTCAGCTCCTAAAACTTAAAAATACTTTTTTGTTTTGGAGGGAAAAATTATCGACCTCGATTATGCATAATATTAGTGAATTATCATCATCTTTAAGTACGGTAATGTTTCAGATTTTAGACCATCATGACGCAATGGCATTTAGCCAATTTTAGACATTCTTTTTACTCAAATTTGATGTGTTTCTGCGATTATGTAAGGATACATGAAGGATCATCTCACACTTCACTACATATCGCAACGACAGGCAGTCGCCATACGCGTAGGATCAAACTAAATAAAACAAGGGCCGGCTTTACAGGTTACTATTAAAGTGTCCAGTTGCTAACCGATACTTTACTTTTAACTACCATATAAATGTTTCATGTTTATTATATGTAAAAACAGACGTTTTTATTTGCCACTTAGTTATATATACGCTAACCGAGACTTTAAAAGTGACCTGTGAAACCTGACTGATTATGTAAATTTGTAATGTAGTACAATTTAAAATAACTAGTAATAGTGGAAAAGTGCCTCAAGATGTGATAAATGTATTGTTAATGTGCAGTCTATGTAGCAACAGCTAAGATCCTGTTCAGATCAACCGTTTTACGCGCGAGTCGACTCACGCGTTGCCGAGTTACTAGAACTACACATATCGCGTCCAGATGTGTCTATAACTCACGCGTTTTACGCGAGGGCCTTTGGCGTGTCGTGTCGAATCGTCTCGCGCGTAAAACGCTTAATCTAAACGGGGTCTAAGGGTTGGTGTACACTTGTCTACGTTCATTATTGAGCCATCTCAATATCGCGGATGGTTCTGGATAAGATGTTTTTTAGTTGTAAATATAATATGGTGTAGCTCAACTCTCATTAATGTGTTATTCCTAAATGGTTTTAATAATAAATATTTGAATGTTTCTGACAAATTACTTGGGAGGTCTATTTTTTATTATTTTTCGTCCAAAGAAATTATAAAATTAAATATTTCCCATCTCTATCTGAAGATTTGGGATAGAATAGATGGTAGCAACTGTTATCGTATCCAAGGTCGAGCAGATACACTGCTATTGGTCGTGATCTACGGAAGATTGTACTAAATGATGCGATAAGAATTATGTACCGCTTACATTGACCTGTACTTATTTATTTTTATTTTAGGGTCACGTCCTAACACTCCGATAGTCAGTTGCGTTTTTGATTTACTATGCAGCAAAATTATGTCTATATGTACTGTGAAATATCTTTATGTTGAAAAATGTATGTCTGATATTTTTATTCAAAATAGTTATCATATTTTACTACTAAAACCTCGCACAAAACCACAAACGGCTTGTAATATTCTGCCTACGATTTAAAAAAAATGAGTAAAAATTTAGAAGTGGGAAAGAGAATTTATGAGTGAGAATTTCGATATTTCAATTTTATAATGGATAGAAAGAGCATAATAATAGTTAACGTAGTTCTATTTCAAAAAGTCTGACGCATAAATTCACGAAATCATTTTTATATACAATTGTGTAGTTATTTAAATTATGTTATTAATTTGGATTATAATGGAGACATAGATGTGTTTTCTTTTTCTTTTAAAAGCATAGACAGTTAACCTATTTTTTGACGATAAGAATTATGTTACAAATGTAAGCGAACCGCCTTAAAAGGACGATTACTAAAATTATGCACTTCGTGCTAAAAAGAGATGGTAAATTAAGCATTGTATAGTGTCGTCTCTATTACTCAATATCTATCCGAAATATATTGCGAGCACTGTAAAATTTGACCGTCTATTCCTGTCCCACATTATACTACTGTTCAGAAAAAGTGGAACTAATTTAACAGTATATTTAGTAAGAGGTAGTTCCATGCATTTCAGCCGAATAGGGTACGACCGGCATAGCTCACATAATGTCGGTTGCGTCTATGTGGTTTGTCATTTTCTGGTGGCCTATTGAGAGACGGATACGGACAATACATCTGTATAACAAAATTTGCAGTTAGGTAACTATAGGAATCGATGGTGATCAAAAACTTGTTTGTTCCCGTACACTATAACAAGTACTGGTGAGTGATCGCAGTGCATTTCGGGAAAGCCTATCTTGTTTTAAAATCTCATTGGTCGACCCTGGAGTTGGCGTGCCGTGTGACAAGGACGACGCTCTACAAAGTCGAACTTACCAGAGTATCTCGTTCTTTAGTCCGATGTGCCTTAGTCGCTCTGTCTGATATGTCCAACGAATAATGTATATTGTATATAAAGTACGACCTCCTATTATAATTGTTAATAATTAAAGAATATGAATAAAACTGGTTTTCATTTTATAACTATTTAAAAAAAGGCTATCTATGTGGGTTCCTGCGATTTTCTACTTCTGTGTCTTTTGATTTTTCTGACGTGTTTCCCATTGCACTCGGCTACTTTTACGCAGATTAATAAAAACCTTGACATCACACGCCTCAGCTGGCCATTTTAGTTGAATGTAACATTTTCACTGGCATCACGGTTTGATGAAATCACACCTACATTTTTTTGGGATGCACACATGTCATGTCGGATTGTCGTTCCATCGGAATAGAAGAATGAGGGAGAGATTGCACATGTGTCTGCGCAAATATTTACGATGTATGTAGAGTTCGTCCATAGAGGTGGGCCATCACAGCCGAAATCGGCTAGGAATTTTTGTGTGTATTAAAAGAAACTTGGACAATTAATGTTCCATCTATGGGTACCGCTGTTTTACGGGCCCTCCAGCTGGGGTCCCTGTTTTACCCACTTGTCATCCTATAATAAATTTGTTACCCCACTGATCAAGGTGCTTAACTAACCTGTACGTCCGTAGCTTAATAATACGTAGTTTGATGTCGGCAAACTGACAACAAGCCTGGTAAGATAGAAGTAAATAAAATAAGCAATTGTGTAAGACAGGCACTGTTATCTCCGAGGAAAGTTGTATTTTACAATAAATTAATAAAACATCTTTGTCTTCTTTATCTTATTTGTTGACTGGTTCAGTAAATATTGCTATCATACGGAGAAACTGCATAACAACAATTTTGTGCTGTTTTTATTTATTTACGAGTAACAATTTATGGACACTAAAAATAAACTACTAAAACGCACAACGCTAAATGAATATGTTATGCTATGTGAATTGCAATAATTATAAACCAAATTTTGGCAGAATCATAATATACATTCTGTTAGACAAAGGAAATAGAAAAATTATGTTCGATGGAGCAGTCAAGTGAAGAACTTTGCGTTTCAGAGGTGTTATTTTTTTTAAGCCTAAGATAAATTGTAAAAACAAATTTTCACCGTCGTTCGAGTTTGTTAAAGATTACCTCGGTGTTCGGATAACAAGTACTTAAATATCAGCGTAATCTATATCTATTAAATAAGATAGTGCGATTGAAATTTTCCCTGATAGAGAAAAGAAAATTTGAAGAGCTTTAAGGAACCGGAAAGAGACGCAAAGCAGCGCAATAACGTAGTTGTTACAGGATTGGATTGGAATAGTTTTTGCTGAATCAGAAAGAGCTTATGGTACCGTAGAAGGAAGTAGAAGTGTTGTAACTTGTAAAGTCCAGTCGATCATGAACACGTGTTTCTTTTAACCAACGCATTTGTTTTTAGAGCTGTTAATAGTGATACAATTGCGTCGCTGATGCACAGAATTCGCGGGAGCACCAACACCATTCTGAAGCTGATTGGAGACAAGTTTGACTGTCCATTTATGTGCCACTGGGTGCGCACTCACGTGCATGTGTCGAGTGCCGCAAGTGGAACTCATAGATCATAGATATATGAGTTATTATAGATAGATAATCAGAATTAAACAATATTTTTCGTAATTGCATATCTAACATAGTTTAAGTCTTAAGTCATGTATTGTTTTTTCTTATTAATTTGTAACACCGTATGGACTTATGTCTGAAATAAATTTAATTTATTTATTTCTTAAAAATACAGCCTAGCCAATAGTTTCTTCTAAAATCCTCCCGCGTTTACTTGTGTGGTCATACGTCAGTAGTTCCCAAAGATATCTGCCCTACCTAATTCAAGTTTCCAAACACATGATCCACTTCTATTCTTTTAGAAAAAGTAGCTAAAATAATACTTACACCTGACACAACGTAAAGTTTCTGTAGTGCTAAAGATGAAAACTCAATAATCACTTGCGATCTATACTTTGGGAAACCCTACATCTTTTTAAACTAATTGCCCCCTTTCCCCCTTACGATGCAAATTTCTGTACCTCCCGGTGGTGCGTTGGATACGGCTCTATTCGACCTGATGGTCTAGTTGGCCAAATGGCAGCTCCGGAACTGTATGATCCAGTCCAGCCGACGGACCTTGTCCCACGAGGGGTCCCACGAGGTCGCACCGTGCGGGGCTCAGCACCTTGACTCCAATGCACCACCACATTAAGATAACGTTAACACATTTATTTCTTGATAACAATATTTATTATTATTTTAATATCTTTCTTTATACAGACTCCTTGTCGCATCGCGACATTTATTTTTCAGTTCTATCAGCTATGTAGGTATTTATTGTCATGCGATAGGAAAGTTTTTTAGCTAATGATTATGCTGCAGAAAGTCCAATACAGCTTCAAAGGAACTATAAGACTCGTCCGCCATTAATATTAAGTGATTCATTATCGAAATAGGCCATTTACGGTTTAATATACGGCATATACGGCTATTAAATAAATAGAAATACTAGTGGCCTATGGAGGGAGGAGGAAGAAGGTGGGCAACACATCTTGTATAGTTTCTATGCGGATGTCTATGAGCGTCGGTAGTCGTTAAAATGGCTGCGAATGCTCGTTTACCCCCATAAACTATAAAAAAATACTAATGAGGTTGTATCTGGACAAAGTTTAAATATATTATGTTGAGTATAACAGCGCCATCTATTAGACAATTAAAGTACTTTGAGTCACGCAGAAGAGGTCCGTTGTGTTGGCTGTATGATACAGATTGCGTTGTCTTGTGTTTGATTTTTTTTGACCATGGACCTGATTAATATGCGTCGTATTTTGCTTTCTATCATATCCGTAACAATGATTCATAAGTTAATCGACTTTGTTTGAATATCAACACTAAAAATTAAGGAGTAGCTTGCCGTTATGGGTCTATATTATATCACTTTTCTTGGAGACAGGGCCAGTTTTACCTGATTTACACCATGTCTGGCCCCCTCTAGGTCGAAGGTCTGCTTTCATTGAGACGGCAGATACGCCTCTGATTTTAGCGTTATGTAATGATTTACAGAATTAACGATCTTAATTAATAAAGAAGATGGCTTGTGCCACCGTCTGGTTATTTATATATTGTACTTTCTTTATCTCCTCGTATTAGAATATATAAGACTTAACTTACACTGGCACCGAATCCAAGCGTTGTGTCTTGTCAGTTTTACTACGAGCAAAACACTGAATATGTTACCAGCGCCAGATTAACCTCTGGCGGGACCCGAGGCTTGCAGACCCCCTACTACGCACCTGGATGCAGCGCTTTATGTTACAGGTAACTGCTGATAAAATGTTTCATAACTCAAAGCTGCATCATTCTTAAGTAACCCTTATAGTTTGTTAATTTACTTACTACAGGCTACAGATCAGAGGGCCGGAGAGCCAGATTTCGCTCACACACAGCGGCCTGAAGTTATGGCTGTGCTTTTGCTCTGATTAACCCCACGTTTTTTTACTGTAGTGGGCTTGCCATTAGAC
>LUGF01057766.1:60288-95544 GCA_001625245.1 Calycopis cecrops | reverse complement strand
TTAGAAAATTAAATATCTACTGTTATGTATTTTTAAGAAAAATAAAAATGTAATGCATAATATTGATGTAGTTTTTGTTCTCGTCCAACATGATAACAGTACAACACACATGAATGGGTTATGGGGGGAAATGATTCATAAGTAGAAATGATTATTCAGACATTTATGGCGG
The DNA here is from genome assembly GCA_001625245.1 of Calycopis cecrops. NCBI lineage: Eukaryota > Metazoa > Arthropoda > Insecta > Lepidoptera > Lycaenidae > Calycopis > Calycopis cecrops. The sequence goes on along the minus strand of LUGF01057766.1, from coordinate 95,372 downwards.
CCCACCAACTGAGCGTGATTTCTGACCTTATTTGCGCCTCCACTTTCTGGTTTTTCCAGAAAGAATCTCACGTGGTACTCTCCATTACACTCCTGCTGTTATGTCTTCCTGGATTTCGTACTTACTGTGAGCAAAATCTAGGAAATCTATGTATGATTTATGGGCGTCGCGTCGCGTCGGTAGCCAAAGTGGTTAAAACTGCTCGTTTTCCTCTTATGGTATAAAAAAAATACTAAGTGAAATCGTTGCATTGCAATTAGATTGTGGCGTGGTCGGATTCGGTTTCTAGAACGGTGTATTGCTCTTAAAATTTGCTTAAAATCTTATCCACGGAATTAAGTCTCGCTCACGAGTTACTGCGAAGTTACTGTAAGAGATGCAACTAGGGTTACCACCTCTTAGCTGTCTAAATCCGGGAGAAAAGAATCGTTTGGAATATGGAGGAGATGGAGGAGATGACCACGACACACGCTTACCTCCAACAAAAATTGTACTTCAAAACCAAATATTTCAGAAACGGAATTTCTAAATCGAAAAATAGTGTTCTCCTCAATTTCATAATCTTTTAGAAACACCTATTCATTTATTCAACGATACACGACAGGTTATTGGGAAAAAGTAGCCCCATTTTACTTGTATTATACAAGGTTAATAAAAGCGAGAGGCATTAAATGAAACCACATATTTAGTGTATCATTTCCAAATTCCAGGCTACACAACTATAAACAGATCAATCGGAGCAATAATAAATCAAGCCACAGGAATTTTTTAAGGTTTTTTCTCACTTCGTACACACTCGCTCTCTCACTCGCAGCTGATCGCCGACTATGGCTGGCCGGGTCATTCACCCCGTGCTCGCTGTAGCCGCCCAGTAGAAAACATTTTTTAATTTTTTCGCTATTTGACTTGTTTGAAAAAGTATTTTAATTTTTTTTTTTATAGTATAAGGGGGCAAACGAGCAGTCGAAGACATCCTCGTGACTACCGACGCCCATAGACATCCGCATAGTTTATAGTTTATACACGGATGCGTTGCCCTCCTTCCTCCTCCCCCGTCCATGGGCCACCGGCTACTTACACACCGCACGAAACGCGACAGCACAGCTGTCACTTCACGCCGGTCTCATGTAAGCGAGAGGTACCTCCCCGGTCGTGCCGGCCCAATTCGGCTGCATGCAAGCATGCAGTGTGGCACTACCTCTTACTAACTCATTCATCATCACATCTTTCATATACTTGTCGTGAACTTTTTTTTAATAGTTTCGGATTAACTGTAGACACTTACAGTATATTATGTGGTTTAATTTAATGCCTCTCGCTCTTATCTACACTGTATATTAGTAGCTCAATACTTAAAAAAAAAATTCTACCACTTTTTCGTTTTTACAATCATTAGGCGCAACGCAGACGACAGACTATCCGTGACGCACTTTTTAGTCTGTGAAAATAGAACCTATGCAATTATATGCAGTAACGCACACGACGCGCAAAAAGTCCGGCGCACATAATATCAGACTTTTAGTGCGCCGCAGACTCGATCGCACAAAAAGTGTGTCGTCTGCGCTGCGCCTTAGATTACACACCCAAACCATACCTATACATACACCATACCAAATTACAGCTTACTAAGTCTCTGAGTAAAACTGCGGACAGCCGGACATGACGAAACTATAAGGGTTCATTCGTTTACTACGGAACCCTAAAAAGGTTTGTATTTCCGCTTTGGCATATTCTTTATTTAAACGATTTCTTTCCTTTTCATTTCTACTCACCGTGTCTTTACTTTTGAACGACTTGTTATTCCGGGAGAGTTTTCAAATATTTTAAATTCCTTTCGGGAGACGGGAGATTATAATTTTAAGAGCATAAATCCGGGAGACTCCCGGAATTTCGTGAGAGGTGGGAACCCCGGATACAATCATGCTGGAATGGAGTCGTGGTGCTGGCCGGGCACCTCTCGCTATATGATACTGATGCAGAGTGTCGCGTTTCGTGCGATCCGCGGTTTGTGACACGTCTGCACAATAACCATGCACTTCTTGGTTCGTTAACGATCGTTAATGACATATCCTATTAATATTATAAATGCAAAAGTTTGTATGTTTGTTTATTTGCTTGTTACTCATTCACGCAAAAACAGCTGAACCGATTTTCATGAAATTTGGCATAGGTACACATAGAAAGTAACTTGGATTAATATATAGGATATTTTTAATTATTAACACAGATTTTTATCACGAAAAAATGTTCCTATGGGATGCCATGGAATGATTTTCCACGGGATTGAAATTTACGCGGGTGAAACCGCGGGGCGCAGCTAGTTTATAATAATTGTGATGTTCACGTGTCGAGACCATGTTTACCAACTCCGCATCAACAGATGCTAAGCTATTAAATATATATCAATTCCGTAAATTGACTTATATACTTTGCAAATAGGACCAAAAAGTATGCCGGTATGACCGGGGATATACCACTCAATCACACGACACCGGCGTAAAGTGACAGCTTTGCTGTCGCGTTTTGTGCGGTGTATAAGTTTCTAGCGGCCCATGGATGAAAGAGTAAGGAGGGTAACGCATCTGTAATCAACGAGCAGTCGGAGCCATTTCCATGACTTCCAACGTATAGATGTTATACAGATTCTGTATAACATCTATACGTTGGAAGTCATGGAAATGGCTCCGACTGCTCGTTGATTCCCTTATCTATATATATAAAACTCAAACGTGACATAGCCATCTATCAACGCACATCCCAAACCACTGGACGGATCAAGCTGAAATTTGGCATATATTACGACGTAGGCATCCGCTAAGAAAGGATTTTTAGAAATTCAACCCCTAAGGTGGTGAAATAGGGTGTTAAAATTTATATGGATTTCGCGGTTGAAACCGCGGGGCATAGCTAGTACTATAAAAAAAACAATATTTTTTTATTAAAACGTAATGTTATCATAAATAAAAAACACAGTAGGCTTCAGACACAAGTTTGTACTAGCAGCACGACGAGTCCTCATCGCTGGAGCCCCGCCGGCCTGCTCCGCCGTTCATCATGACACCTCCACCTTCTCGCGCGCCTTGCGCAGGATGCTCTGCAGCTCTGATGCGGAGGTGGTCTTGTACTGCGCGGACAATACCCACCGGCAGCGGGTAAATATACGTTAAATTTACAAAAGAAAAAAGAATTATTAGAAATAGAAATAAAGAAGAATTGTTGCGGTGCAGATGTGATGGTGGCGTGACCGGATTTGGGTTAAAACGGCAATGAATTTCTCTAGCCTGCTAGCATGTTATATACGTAAAGACTATATACATAAAGGTACCTCTTGCAGTACCTCTTGCTACTGCAAGACGCACCTTTCGCTCTCATGATATTGCTATAAAGTGAGTGTAGCATTTCCTGTGGCTGTGAGTATCCCGTAGCCAATAAGAGGGGAAATGGAAAAAAAGGGAATGAAAAATGTTTGCATAAATGTGTTACTACTTTTTAGATATACATCTATAGGAGTTGGTAGTCATCAAAAATTAATTTCTGTATACCCCTCCAATACTATAAAATAAAATATCTAACAACTTTTCAGCTTCGAATCAAAATACCTACAATAAAAATGAAACAGCAGTAAGCTTCATTCATCTTTACGCTTTACTATATGAGACGATTACTTCCCTAATTTTGGTGTCTGGTGCCAGAGCTTTTATCAATCTGACGCTTGCGGTTTCTGAAGGAAAGCCCCGATTTAGGTACTTTTGAATATCGCCAGGAATCTTTTATGTGCGTAGTCTTTTACCAGCAGCTGCTGTAGCCATATTTAGCTATGCCATTGCATAGTCTAGAATATTCGATGGCAAGAGTAGTTCATTCTATATGTAATCGCATGCCATTGAATTCTCTTATTCTATTGTGTTTCGTATGACACGTGAATCCTCACAGGCCTTTAAAGAAGAGAATGAAAATGCAGATGCGTAATTTCTGTGTGCCAGCGTTATAGATCCATCAATTCATAGTCTCTGACTAAAGGTCTTCGACAACATTTGCCCCATGCTATAAAAACTCAGATATTCTCTTACCCCTGATACGTTTCTTTGGACCAGCACGTGGCTGTACAATCGCTTGCCCTCCTCCTGACCCAACAGCTTCTCCAGCTGCGTCTTGGATAGCGAGAACAGCTGGTGGCCTGGCACTCGCAGCTGCTTCTGCGCCTGGTTACTGAAGCCTTTCGCCTCGAGCCATTCCACCACTTCATCGGGGTTGGATTTCTGTAAGGATACGTTTTGGTTACAGTGTTGTGTCCATTCCTTGATATTGCCGTTATTCAAGTTTTACGACATCACTTTCATGTCTTCTGTCTCATGGATGCTTAAAATACAAGAATACCTGATTTAATTTGCTGAGATAATTAGCTTTCCTTCAAAGAATATTTTTTTCTGTTTTACATCAGTTTAACTATTTTTTATTTGTAAGTTATATTTTTAGTTAAATATAGTTCATATATTACCTGATGTATGAATATATCTGGAGTCTTCTTAATGTCAAGCCACCTCTGCTGTATCTGTGGTAGAACAGCCTTCAGCTCCTCGTGGAGAGTCGCATTGCTGGCCACAGACTTCGTAGCTGGAAATAATGTGCATTGTATTGTTGCGTGGTAGTATCTAACAATAGTTTAGTAGGTACCTATATTAGGGGCCAGAAGAAAAAGTCTTCCGATGAGGCACTCTTTGTCCCAAGCTAGACTAATGAATGTTTAAATTCTAAGGCCACTGTGGCCTTGACAATATGATATGATGATATGATCAGTCGCACACAAATTTAATGAATGCAAGGTCACTCACATATTCTAAATGCCTTTACGATAACTATATTCTTTTTAATTTACGCAATAACAAAAGAGCTGAGACTCTTTAAAACCACTGACAAGATGATCTTGGAATTAGTATCTTCTTGTCTTATGTTCTTTATTACGAGACAAATAATTAATTGCTAATATGTGCACTTACATTTCATGGTATCCGTTTTAGTGGGTACTGGTACCACGGCAGGCATTGGCGGCGGAGGTGGTGGCGGCGGCGGCGGAGGAGCTGGTTTTTCTTCTGAAATTCATTCAAATATGGTAGAAAATATTTATTAATTATTAAAATTAGGCTATACAGTTGCGATGCCCTCCATCCTCCTATATGGGCCACCGGCTACTTACACACCGCACGAAACGTTATCACAATCACATTTGTCTTCAACGCCTTTTTAGGGTTCCGTAGCCAAATGGCAAAAAACGAAACTCTCATAGATTCGTCATCTCTGTCTGTCTATCTGACCGTCCCTCCGTCCGTATGTCAGTAATTTTTTTCCGAAAATGTTAGGTCTACTTAGTAGAAACTTTGTACGTTGATGTATTCTGAGAACCACTATTCGAATTTTGAACAAAAATAAGTAAATTAAAAAAAATAAGGGGCCACTCCATACAAAAAAGATGTCTAAAAAATCCACCTGTATGTGAGATGTGTCTATGGAAAGGTCTTTAAAAATGACATTATTTTACTTTACTATTACTCTGTATATTTCAATAGAATCTTTCAACGAAAATTGATTTGAGTGAGATAGCATTATTATTATTACTAAGAAATAATACATTTTCAAAAAATGACAATACAACTATGTCGTTCATAAAAAAATGTGGCAGAGACACCTATTACTTTCGTTGGTACGTAACCCCCGGCGTGCGAGTCGGACTCACACTTGACCGCTTTTTATACAATGTAGGTAGTACTCGATAAGACGATAATTACATAGTAGTTGCTTCAGGTAGTGTACAGTCACGAGCAATAATATGTATACACTTTAGTACCTTGTGATAATTTGTATTTTTGAAATTCCAAATTATTGCTTTGACTTGTCAAAGAAAGTTATTGTGACAGGGTTCTAAAGTGTATACATATTATTGCTCGTGACTGTACCTACCAGGAATATGTATCTTGTTTCGTTCACGTTCACGTTCAAACAGACATTTTGGACAGATAATTGCAGGTGAGGTGACAATGACGATAAAACAGGCTTGTGCTGATGCACTTGTGATAGCCACGTCCTCCTACAGACGCCAACATCATATCTGTCTCAGTTGCACAGAAAGACATTATATTGGGCACTCTAAAACTCTTATTCGGTATAAGAGTTTTTATCGGTTTTAGAAGTTCCAAAACCGATAAATCTCTTATACCGTGGTAATAGAATATTTCGCTATAGCAATGTAGTTTTAGTATAATCGACTAAAGATATATCTTGATTCTGGCGACACAGGAGTAGCAACGGTGGGAACGAGTGGTGGGCCAGAGCCCGTAAAAAAAAAGACATATCTGATAAACTGTGTAAGATTTGCTTAAAATAAAATAATTTTATTATTGTGATAAGTTCTGTTTTACTTTCACTATTTTGTGAAGAATGACCTTAGCTACTTAGTCTTGAAGTTCAGGCAAAATGTTCACACATATATGCAATTCGTGTGAAAATCTATTTTAAGGCCAGCTACTAATTCATGTAAATAGTGATGAAGATAGTAGGATATCTTGTCAATTGAAAATCGAAGCTGCAGGTCCATCGGCAATAATTCTATTAAATCGCAGCAGAGCAGATAACGAAGGAGTATTCGTGCTTCTCCAATTACTTATTTACATAAATTTGCGCGACAATATGAAGTGGAAGTGTTCTCTGAACTCAATTGAGAGTGACTTTGATTATCAAATAGTTAAAACACTACACAACACTTAATTGAGGTACACAACACACAACACTTAATTGAGGTACATTATAATTATATCAAACTTTGAAATTGTTAGGTATATCGATTGGATGTTGGGTATGGTTCTAAACATAGATTTAGAATGTACAGATACACAATGTCAGAACAGAGGCGAGACAAAAAAATATTTGACAAATGTCAGAATTACTACAAAAACTCTTACATGACTTTGTCATTATTATGTAGTCGGGTCGCTATGGCCTCTTACTCGCTTAAAATAACTGTCTCATATGTGCTTCATCTACTGTCTCTTTTCTTTTTCGATGATTGGAACTTAATTTGAATGTCTCGCTCCCACGCTTTGTACATCTTTCACGTAGTGAAAACTATTCTAAATCTATGGTTCTAAAATAAATATTACCCATTCAAGACAATCACACGAACACACAATAGCTCCAAGCAAAGCAACGTACACACACACGCACAAGAAGTTAAAAGTATTTAAAAGGAGAAATAGAAATGAATTTTAAGTTACGAACAAGAAGGTAAAAGAAGAAAAAAGAAGATATTGGTAATTTCATTCTTTAATGTAGAAAAATATAAATACAGAGTGATATGCGGAGCAAACGCGACGACGTTAGTGCTCAGAATGATCCTATTTCAAAAATTGTACATCGGTTCAAATATTTGAATATTTGACAGGAAATATTTACATTATGTTACAAAATATGCAGCTCGATTATATAATCATCGCGCCCGCTCCGCTACATATGATATTAACGATTATTTTACAATTTCAAAATATCTTTGATATTACTTACATGTAAGAATCTTATAATTTACTAAAATAGACTCTTTATATATTAAAACAAAGACTACATTAAGTATAAAGTTACGTGTAACACATATATCATTAGCCGATTCAGCTAACCGTATCGCTCTATAATGACGAGCGCTTGTACTTAGTCTCAATATAAAAAGGAAAAGTATAGTTAATACAGTCACAAACAAAACACAAGCATCTATAGAAACAAATACTGGACAAAGAATAGTAATGTCATCGAAAATATTTGCTATATTTGAATATACAAATATTTAAATTTATAAAAAATAAACAAATAAAGTTATAGTTGCCACAGTCACAAACAAACAAAAAGCTTTCATAGAAACAAACACTGGACAAAAAGTATATGATAAAATAAAATTTCAAAATTAAAAAAGTACAGATAGAGATTCAATTTGAAATTTCTATAATGTCGGTAATAGCAGCAGAATTCTGTCCAGTGTATGTCATAATAATAGCCCAATTATAGACAACACAACACAGCACAACACAGTAACAAACGAGGAAAGCGAGTTCCGATACTTTGGCAGTCCTTACGTATCAAAGTCCCAATAAATTGTGCCTAGGATTAAATAATCGTTAATGTTAACTATGACTAAACAATGTCCTTTAGGATGCATGGAAAAGCGCTTTGGTAGGGGGCTCTGGAGATTGCAGGAAGGTGGGTAGCACAGCGTCATTGAGAATAAACATAATTAATCTTTGTTTATAGAGAACTGCAAAATGTCAGTCAAAAAATCTGGTAAATATTACCAATAGCTGTAGTGTATGAAGTTGAAAATGACTATAGAGCATCATATTAATTTGGTTCATGTGAACTATTGATTTTATGACTGAAACTCATTTTGGTTGACAAGAGAACGAACCAATCTTAGGTACACTTTTTTTACTGCAAGAGGTTGGGAAGGGCATTAATGGTCTATATTTGGAAATAGTAACTCACGAATCAATTCTGTGTTGGAATGACGCTGTTAGTATGAAAAGGCTTTAGAGCAGTGACGTAGCTTGCCATCAAGGATCCATATTTTTTGGAAGGTATCTATTTTGGGCCTACTGATGCCATTTTTTTTAATCTAGCTTGGAAATGGAATCTAGCTTTGTAGGCCTCCTTGCTCGAGAAGCTCTCTAGATCTGAGGCCGCCTTACTTTATAAGCTCCCTAGCTCTAGGCCCCTATAGAATTACGTCTGTACGGTAGCTACGCCCTGCGGTGAAGTCTAGAAGTATCGGAACTCGCCCTTCTTGCCCAGCCGCTCACGGCGCACCCAATCCGCGCCCGCGCCCCCCGCGCCCGCACCGCCCGCTCCCCCGCCCGCGCCTGCGCCCCTACCCGGTGCTCCTGTGGGACTGCTGCCGCCGGATCCGCGACCGCCATCCTGTAGAGATATGTTAAAGTTAAACGGGATGTTTGAATAAGCTCTGGGTATTTCTATCTACCCATCTTTTGGGTGATGACCCGTGCACTCACCAGCTTCACCCACTAGTGGGTGAACGAGTAAATCGCAGTTACCCGTTCACCCACTGCACTAGGGATTGAATCTACTGATTCAATCCCTAGTGCGGTGTGTGCACTGATACCTAACCAAATCATAAGTTTCATTGATAATTGTGTGTACTGTGTATCACGCATTTGTTGACATGTATATAAGATCGATAAAACCGAGAGGCATTAAATGAAACCTCATATTTTGTTTATCATTTTCAGGCTGCACAACAAAAATCAGATCAATCAGAGCAATACTTTCGCTACAGGGGTTTTTTCAAGTTTTTTCACACTATGTACACGATGTAATATATCACCTGTCCGCGAGGCCGGCTACTAGGGTCATTGCCCCTTGCGAGGTTGTGTTCACTGTATAGGTACAAATGCGACTTCGCATGTCACCGATTCGTCACGCAGGTCACGACGGGTCAGTCCAAGGATTTTAGATTTTTTCTTAATTGTTAAGCTATTTAACTTTTTTCAAAAAAGTATTTTCGTATATTTATCAAAAACTTTTTTAATACTTCCGGATTAACAGTAGGCACTTATAGTATACGTAATTTCGTTTAGTGCCTGTCGATTTATCAACGATAAAGACATTTATCTGATAGTGCGTGTATATGTGATTGGGGTAGAGCGACATTTACCTGATAGTGCGTGTATATGGGGTTTTGGTAGAGCGACATTTACCTGATAGTGTGTGTATATGGGATTGGGGTATAGATGCGGGTCCTGACGCGGAGATTCCGGCGGCGAGTGCGCCGGCGCCACGATGGTGTGCGGCACGTGCGCTGTAACACCTCGCCGGTTACGCGCCTTCCACCACTTACGAGAATCATCCAATACCTGTAAAAATATTAAACTTCTATATTGGTGTCATATGACATAGTAAGACAATTCGAAAAAGCGTAACGGTTTGATGAGACAAGGGATAATAGGAGCTCCAAAGAATCTGTATAACCTTTTCAGTCAGTATTTGTCAGTTTCACTACAAGGTGTCAATACTATATTTGGATTTTTAATTGCTAATCTTCAACTTTTCCTTATAAATATTGTCACTCGAAAAGGACAAACAAAATCTTGTTATTTGACTTCGCATAACCCACGTGCACAAAACCATTGCGTCTCCGCCTCCCAGCTTGCTACGTACCTCCAAGTACTCCCCTCGTACCACGGTCAGCTCTTTGTCGTTGTTGGCGGTACGCGGGTACGTGACGCGTACCACTCGGCCCCCGCGAGCTGCCACCCCTCGAGCCCACGCTTCGCCGAGTTCGTCTGGAACGTGAAAAGGATAATTATAAAATGGAAGTGATAAGGGCATCACTTATCAGAGACGATTACTGTATATAATACATTTTACAACGTTGATAAAAACGAGAGGCACTAAATGAAACCACATATACTATAAATGCTGTAATCTAAAAAAAATATTACGAGACTTATACGAAAATACTCTTTTCAAAGAAGTTAAATAGCTTAATAATTAAGAAAAAATGTAAACATCCTCTGGACTGACCCGTGACCTGTGTAGCAAATTGGTGAAGCGCCACGTCGAATGTGTATCTACACAGCGAGCGGCTACGTCGCACGCTGTAATGTACCTTAGGCAGTTGACCTAGCGGTCAGCTGACGAGATACATCGTGTACGAAGTGAGAAAAAGCTTTAAAAAAACCCTGTGGCTAAACTATTGCTCTGATTGATCTGATTTTTGTTTTGTAACCTGGAAATGACACACTAAATATATTATGTGGTTTCATTTAACGCATCTAGGTTTCATCAACTTTGTATAAAAAATAATAAATACGTGATAGTAACCATCGTCTCTGTCGCTGCGGTAGGGCGGCTCGCGGTCTGGGGAGGAGGCTGCGGTGCCGGAGTCTTCGCGGGTCAGCGGCCGCGTGTTCCTGAAACACCATAAAAAAATCAGCCTTCTATTTTTTATGGTATACGGGCAAACGAGCAGACGTAAACAATTTCATGACTATCAACGCTCATAGACATCCGCACAGAGGCTTTACAGAAGCGCTGCCCTTCTTTCATCTCCCACCTCCATGGGGCACCGGCTACTTTTTTCAGTCTGTCAGTTACTGTATTGTTTGTGTTGTTTAATTATAGAAGTAAATCGTAAGATTTAAGCCGATTTAGTCCCAGTGACTGTGGGAACATAGCACGTAAAAAATCGGTTGTGGTCTTGTTTTAAAGAGCAACCGCAGTAAAATAAAGAGGAAAAAAACATCATAAAAAATTTGTTGAATAAATTCAAAGTTTCGCGATAGACCCGTTATTTATTACTAGTAATTAATACATAAATTAATGAATGAAATGAATGGAATGAATGAAACGACAAAATTACCTGGGGGGATACGGGGCGTATTGGTCCCCGTACAAGTCGGCCTCCTCGCGCTCGTAGCCGTAGGCGCTGTCACCCCTCTCCCGCTCAGCCTCCTCCCCTCCCCGCTCTTTTCCCGGCTCCGCACGTCGGGGAGACGATCTGCTCCCACACCACACACACACACAAAGAAATAAGCACACGTGGACAAATGAGGCGATAGTGGCTGAGAACAGTTGTAATATGACTACACAAGTGGATGTCACATGGTCGAGTAAGGAAGGTAAATGTTGAACGAATGTGGTAGGTAGTGCTTGAGAATAGTTGAATACGCATGTAGTTGTTAAATAAGTGTAGGAAATGTTGCATGTATCTAAGATCAAGTAATAGTCTGGCAAACCATGGCAGGTAACAAATGATATGTGATGCCTGACTATTACTAAGGGTCAACTCACACCGAAAGAGCGGCGAAGCGCAGCGAAGTTCGCTTCGCTTCGCGAACCGATTCGCCCGGTAGGAAAGGCGCGCGGATTCCCGCGACTGCTGGGGTAGTCGCTGGAATGCTCCAGAAGTCGCGAGAATTCGATAATAAGTACTATACCAATGAAAATAAAGTTGAAATTCATATGACACATAAACTGCGCTCCGCTTCGCTGCCCTTCGCCGCTCTTTTGGTGTGAGTTGACCCTAATAGTCTCACATGTAGTGGGATTTGATAAACCACTGAACCTAATGGACATTTAACGTAAAACACTGAATAGATACAGCTAGTATATAGATGCACGCAACCACGCAACATACAACACAGAACAATTAACACAAAATGCGTTTATTTAGTTGGTTTGGTGCCGTGTAGTTGTGGTGTTAAATGCGGTCCTAAACGTACCTTCTAAGTGGCTGGTCGTCGACTTGGTAATCGGGTGACCATCCGTCCATGAATACAGGTTGATAAGGAGGTATTACTGTCTTCCATTGCTCCCTGAAATTGTTTATATTTTATTTAGGATGACATTGCAATTGCCTTAATGAAAATACTGTGTTATCTATTCAGATTGTAAAAGTTCACAAAACGCTGCCAAAGCACCTACCTTTCGGAGTATTAATTACATTTAAAAATGGACTAAATATCCAAATGTCTACTTGTGCTTCAGTATTCTAAGCATCTATTTAAATAAAGATGCAAAGAGATGTTCTACTAATCCATTCTATACAGGGTTATTTTTTGGTCACCGGCCAAATTTTCAGGTTTGGTTCAGAATCGATTTATGAAATAAAAAATATTAAAAAAATAATTAGATACAATTACTTTGTCCCATGTTGTAAAACATATTTCTTGATCACCACGTGCATCACACTCGCGACTCACGGTAGGCCTACGTCATTGACCTTGAAGTCGATACATTTCGTGTAAAAACAACAATTCGATGTATTTTTAAGGACCATTTCAAATCGATTTTTATTTAATAAAATATTACACTTAAAAGATAAAATTTTAAACACACTCTTGGAATGATGTCTACTACCTTATTTTAAAATTTGGCCGGTGATCAAAAAATAACTCTGTATATTAGACAATAGTGTTTTATCGTTGTATCTATCAGCTATATGTACTTTGCCAATCTTGAGCGATGTAATTATGAAAATTATTGCATCACTGAAGATTGGCAAAGTGTACTTATAAAACGTTTTGGCAACCATTTATAGCCATGGCAAAAAATTATAAAAGTTGAGGATAAATTTTATCATTTACCTGGAAATAAGCCAGGCGTCGCCCAACGAATGCCACAGCTCAGTTTCCTTGCTGGTGACGCAGTTCGCGAGCAGGTTCAGCGCGTCCCTGGTGAGCAACGGCTGCACAACACGAGAAGGTAGCCTGCCGTCCGCGGCGTCCCCCGCCGCGTCCACTATCAGGGCCAGCGGCGTGAAGAGGAAGTGCACCAGCTCTGGAGCGTTGGGATCGTGGATGTGAGCGCGCAGACGAGCCAGCAGATTAAACGACAGCTTGAACTTTTGTAGCACGTCGACGAAGTCCCGCTCGGGCGGAGGACGGGTGCGTAAGGCGAGCATACCCTCCCCGGCGCCAGCGCTCCTCTTCCCTCCCCTCGACCGCCTCCTTCTCTCCAGCTCTCTGGAGGCGGCCGCCGCGTGCTGCAGCCGCGCTATGAACTTCTCTATGTCGTCGAAGCATCTGTTCAGTATCGCGATGTCCTGCTCGTACAGCCGCTCGGAGCCGGTCGAGGAGGCGTCGTCTCGATCCCCTCCGGAGCCTCCCCTCTCGCCTCTGCCCAATTGGGCTGACATTTGCTAAAATCAAAAAAATATCAAAATTAATCTCGTTATCGTTATTGTGTAATAATCGTTTTGTCTTACGTCCCTATTATAAAATGGACCCAACGCTGACGTCACAAAGATCTATAAATAGTAAAATCTAATTTCGCATGCGTTATATTTTGACACTTCAGTAACACGAAACGTAAATTTTATTTCCAGATATCTCATGTTGTAAAATCTCCAGCCTCTCGAACATGTACGACGTCCTATTATGCGGTTAGTAAATCTATAAAGTAAATTATTTTTTTTTATTTTCTATTTTTTTTTTGGAAATCAACAGTTTTATGACTTTATAGACTACAGAGTACAATCTACTAAGTATATGATCTATTAAAGAAACATACTTAAAACATACAATATTACGTTATAAGGTTTTAGAGGCTATTTCACTGGTTATGGTTGTGTTATGATTAGGTAGTTGATACTTTAGAAGAAGTATCAACTACCTAATCGATACATAAAAACAAACTATTACATAAGCACTTCATTTTAGTCAATAATAATTATTTCGTACCGAATGGTTCGACTCGAAAAACTAAAATTGTCTATTTAAAGTTTCAAAATAAAATAATAACAATTTAATACAAGTGAAATTCATAAATAAATAAATATCTATGGACTTATTACACTATTATTTAAGTAAATAAAACTAGGAATATAAATTGGCTGTTTAGGCAAAAGTAATTTTAGACACACTTCAAAACATAACCTTCGATCCTCCTTTAGTACAGTCAGCAAAAAATAAGTGATTAAAATTTTGATAACCATTTTTCGTGAATCGATGATAAGCAGTTGTAACCAACCTTTTTTCATAATTTTTCTAGCAGTTTCTAGTTTATTTTGTAATGCCAACACTGAACTTACAAAAAGCACCGCCTCCCATTGCTGCTTGGTGTAGGTGTGGTACAGAGGCGCCATGTCCGCGCCGCCGAGTGGCCGCTACTGAGTCGCTATCTCTCGGCTATCGCACGATAACTATTTGACGTTATTAATCCTTCCGCCTGGATTATCTGCCTTATAATATATTAAATCTAAATTTACGTAGCGAATTATAATAACATGCTTTATCTGGTCATTATTGTCTTTATTGTATACTATAAACATTGATTATTCTCGATGCCGGCGGTAAGTATACATGCAAAATAAGAGTGTTATTATAGCATACCTTTTTTACCTAGCTATTATTATATTATTATCTACGTATAATATGTATTTATATAATAAAAATCTTAAATACCTATATAAAAAAATTCTTAAATTTATAAAACATATTAAATAATATATTCCGTTGTCTAGTACCCGTAAAACAAGTCCTTACGGTACTTACCACGTTGCTAGACTAACGTAGTGTAAACGTCCACAGATATTATTTTGATTGCATGCATTTGATTGATTGGATTGCAATGCAATAGAAAGTTACAGTCGCTTAGGCTGTATCTTTTTATTGCATTAATTTTGAAGTATGATTTTCAAGGCACCAACAAGTAATAGACCTTAGTATTTCACATAAATTTCCACTTAATTCTTTCATGCGGCTCCGAGAAAAAAGTCTTGATAGTCGTGCAGACAGACGGACAATAAAGTAATGCATAAAAAATCCGTCTTTATTCCCTTTGAGATACGGAACGTAAAAAATGGCTTTTAAAATTCGTGCATCTCTAAAATTCGACTAATAAATGCACATTTTTAGATAAATCCGGCGAGGATTAGTGGGTTTCAGTTTTATCGTTTTAATATAGATAATACAGTGGGTAAAGTCCCAAATGGCCATGATCCCTTACTTATCAATAATTAACAATAAGAAAACTATATTAAATACCGATCGAAATAATTTCGGTTAATTTCTTTAAGATGTTGCTTTTATATTTGGAGAAAGCAAAACTTTTTTTAATTTCACTATTTTACATATCTTAATTAATTTTGATACTGAAGTTAAATGTTAATTTTTTTTATTGTTTCTCATATTTAGTTGATTTGATCGCTCAAAATCACAGAGTAAAAGTGGTAAAATATTCAATAGGGTGTAAAAAATTATAAGGTTATTTTTGGGTATCTATTTCTTGGATTTATAAACCATAGAAGACACAACACGCAATTTTATACTTTTTGCACATTTTTTTAAGAGGGCGGCCGCGGGACGAACGTAACTCCATAATTTTGAATTAGAATTTTTAAAAAACACCGTCGAGTTCTAAAACAACTGCACTGTCTAAAAGAATACCACCGACAGTTTAACCATTTTGTGGACTGATGATAGGTAGGTATTCCAGTTTCCTTCACAGCCGAAATTATATTATTTTGCCGAGACTTGAAATTACGTTATGAAAGTCATAACTTCATGTTTAAAATATACGATTGTTACAAAAAAAAAACATTTTTTTACAGATAGGCTTCCAAAAAAATTGACATTGCATGCCATATTGTCGGGAGCTAAGATCTGGCGGTAACCTGACCTAAGAGAATAAAAGTAGTTGATTGTACCTCCGGGATTGAGCTTAGACGCTACAGGATCGATTTTAATAAAATTTTTCGTGGACTCATGCACAACAACAAACATCATCAGATTTTCAAATGTATAGTTTACGATTCCATAAAGAGCATACAGACAAACAGTCATTTTTGTATATAAAGATAATATATCCGTCATGTTTTTGTTGCCAAAGCAATGCATGGCCCGTCAGCTAACTCATGCATATTAAAAACTTTTTTTATATCTTACTTATTTCATTATAGCGTTTGCGACAAGCATTCCGTACTGTATTCTTTCTGTATTTTATAGCTACCATCCATGTTTTTACTGTCACAGCAACGTGAGGTCCGTTACCTAGCACATTTTATATTTATTAAAAACCATTTATATCTTACTAACTTCGTCATAGTGTACGTATTTTTTTATTGCTAAAAATATTCGCCATGTTTTTAATGCCAAAGCAACTAACACTTGTATATGCGTATATCTTTCTTTATATCTTACTTATTTCATTACAGCGTTTACTAAAACCGGCATTGTTTAGAAGTGGCCGTAAGCATGAAAGAATTTAATCAAGCCGGCCTGAGCTTATCGTTATCACAGCGAGCTGATAAGGCGATCGATGACAACAGTTTCTAGAACGTGATACCAACAGAATTTCATATTACACAACGCAAACATACCACTGTATACAATAAATACAAGAGGTCAGGTCGATAAACCTTGTAAAGAAAAGCGGGTCTGTTGATTCTGTTCATAAGAAAGGAAAGGATGAAAGAGTTATGTTTAAATGGCCGATAGAATGCAAAAGGATATTTTAAATATAAGGGGCAATCGAGCTGTCGACGAGACGTGATATCAGATTTTCACAAGTATTCTTTATTAATAAACTGAGACTGCCTCGTGGTCTAGTGGTAACCTAAGACGTAAGGTCCCGGGGACCTCACGTCTGTGGTTGTCATTAAAATGGCTCCGACTGCTCGTTTACCCCCTATACCATAAAAAAACAGTCAATTAAATATACTATTATAATACATAGTTAAAAATTTGTATTTAAAACACAAACTGTGACAAAATGTGACTCATGGAGATGTGATTCAAGCTAATCTCAAATCGCATCTAATCGGTGATCTACGTGACTGTGTGGATTTTTTTGGGAATTACTCATTGCAGTTTAGGAACTCCTTTCGAACGTAACGATGTCTCGGGTGTTGCGGATGTCTGTGGGCGTTGGTGATCACTTAAAACCAGGTGGCTCGATTGCTCGTTTGCCCCTCTATGCTATAAAAAAGATACTTGCTATAGCTTCTTCAGGTATGATAGAGGAGCACCCAACGTCTGTATGATAACACTTTTTTGTCCGTGTGTTTGCATTTGTGTATGTCCCTGTGGAAGAGACGAGAAGCCCAAAACAGATTTATGGTATTGCTGTGCGTGCTCGAGGAGACCCGGTTTGGCTTTGAAAGGGGGACCGACCGCCTATCTCCCGCAGATGGCAGAGACGCATCCCGATACGAGAGTTTGTAATATCTAATATAACTCTCTCGTGACCAGAGGGACAGAGAGGTCCGTATTCCCGTGGCTCTGACGTCGGGGGCGGCTCGCGCGCTGTAGCTAAAATGGAAATGATCACAACCGGGAGAACAAGGACAGCACAATATTTATATATTCAGACAATTTCTTTAGTCTACCTATTATCACCATCGTCAGCCGGAAGGATCTACCTCTGGGCAAGATGAAGTAACGATAGGTGATGAAAGTATGTAGTTCATCACTATCCAGTGGGCCAGTTTCATGTTACTATTATAGTAACAGTTTACAAGCCAATACTTAAAGCTTAACCACCACATAAGCATTTATGATTTCTAAACGGATCCTGTAAAACGAAATTTTCCATTTAAGTTCCTATTTAGACTTAAATCAACTTGCCCTTACGCCAAATTAAAGGTGTAAAATGCCATACCTGTCTTCTAGGTCTCTCCATCTCGTTTTCTCTCTCCCGTTCTCTTTCCCGCTCGATCACGAAGTCGCGACCACCTTCAGAGCCTCCACTCCCGATTCCCCTGATCAAAACACAAGCACTGTTAATCACATGTCACTTTCAAACACCACTAGTAAGAAATAGTATTGAATTTCATGCAATACTTTTTAATGGGTTTCAAATTCTTTTAACACAAAATGCCGTGGACTAACCTTTGAGCTACTAAACACTACATTGACTACTATTTAGATGCCAAGGGAAACTAATACGTCACAGCACGAGGTAAAGTTCATATTTGCTCGCATGATTCCACTAGACACCATGTGTTAGGGGAATATACACTTTAATGAGAAATGGTAAGTTATAATTTCGCTTAGCGAATTCTGAATAATAAATGTTTAATGTTCGAATACGTCTAGCAGGTACAGCGTTCGAATCGATTGTATTTCATCTCAATGACGGGATTATCTCACAACACACGCGGATGCCGCGCCTTTACTACATCTGATAGGCTGATAACGTCACATCGGCGACTCGGAATTTGTTTAAATTTGGGAAACGTGTGCGTTAAGGCTGTTACACACTATGCAGATGCGGTAAGATATTGGTATCTGAACGCATATCTAAAACGCGTATCGCTCTCTATACTAAACTAAAGGAGCAACACACACTACGCAGATAACTCTTATTTTACCATAAACAATCTGTAGGCACAGACATATATTCAAGGATAGTTATATATGCAGATGAAATTTTATCGCATCTGCTTAGTGTGTGACAGGCTTTATAGGTTATTAAGTGAAATATAATGAAGGGAAAATGAGTCATGACAAAGAGGCTGAATTACTTTTGAGAAATGATATTTCGTTTTAAGCGCTGACTTTGATCGTACATCCTTTTTTTTGTTGACGCAGGGGAATACATTACGATACCTAGGAGCCCGGGAGGCCCGCAGGGATTTTTCAGAGGCAGCCGGACAGTCCCCAAAGAGGAGAAGTCTGGGCTTCCCGGCGAGGCCAGCCTGTCGCTGCAGGGACCCGGTTGCGCAGGGGTTTAATCGGTATTACACTAAGTGTCGAGTCCGACATAGGTCTAAGGGCACCCGGGGCTCCTAGGTATCATATGTTACTGTATTCCCCTGCGTCAACAAAAAAAAACAAGGTGCGTACACAATGTCAAACGGGTCGGTGTAGAGAAAAAAAGCGCGCAATATGGCTAAACGATGAGAATTTCCGTGATAAGTATGTAATATAGGTGGCATTGAAGGGGAAAATATATAAAAATAAATATGCATGCACGTATTGGGCCGATTCGACCTGGGAGGTACCTCTTGCTTACACGATACAGGTGTGAGTTGCCGCGTTTTGCGATGTGTAAGTCTATGGTGGTTCATGGAGGGGGGAGGCGGAAAGAAGGCGACGCATCTGCACCGACCCGTGCGGATATCTATGGGCGTCGATAGTCATGAAAATGATTCCGACTGCTATATGGCCTCTTATACTATAAAAAAAACAACGACTGGCCAGTATCAATCAATAAGATTATAGTCATGTCTGAAAGCAAAAACGTGTTCCAACACGCGTAACTAAATCAGCACACACTAATCAATTATCGGTTTAGTCACAAGCAATAGAACATGAGGTCATATTGGGTCGTTATCAGTGAGCGCGTTCTAGTGCGTCTTGTCTCCGTATCTCGAGGGCCCTTCAGGCGGCTTATTGTGTAGTTTGTATCATTCGATGTCTTATGAAATAGAATCGATATTATATTGATGTTATATTCTCTTTAGATGTTGTGATAGAATGGAATAAAACTGCACATGTGCCAATTAATTCTCAAATTATAATTACTTTCTCTTTTTACTCAACGGTGTGTATATATGTAGATTATGTAGATTTTGCATACGGTATTATATATATGTACGTAGATTTCTATATTCCCTGATTTTAGGCCTATCCTACTATATTATTGATATTATAAATGCGAATGTTTGTATGTTTGTTTGTTACTCCTTCACGCAAAAACTGCTAAACCGATTGTCATGAAATTTGGCACACACATAGAGAGTAACTTACATTAGCACATAGGATAGCTTTTATCCGGAAAAATGTTCCAATGGGATGACATGGGATGATTTTCTATTTTTCACGGGATCGAAATTTACGCGGGTGAAACCGCGGGGCGCTAGTATATTACCTATAAGCCTGAGCGGATTTTAAGGTCTCGTTAGATTCGCCTTGATAACACAAAAGTAAATGATTACATTAAATTAAATCGTTTCGTGTTTGAAATTTTAATGACAGGTTGGAATGGAATATGAAAATGTGTTAAGGAAACCTGTAACGCCAACCGTGCTATAATATATAGTAATAAACTATATTTCAGGTCTATGTACTACTATATACTGTTGAAGAAATATATAATACGCAAAAATATATTTTCAAGATTGAAATATTTATATTGCAAACAGCCAAAAATATTGTTTAAAGATGCTCATGCCTCATTGAGCTTTTTTTTTATTTGTACGCCAGGTACAAGGTACGCCGTCTACGCATTCTAAACCGGCCCCCCTCAGTACTATATTTGATTGCAGTAAACTATATTTTTTAATGCATATTTTGAAAAATACTATATTTCGCCGAAGAAATGTTGGCAACCTTAGCTATAATAGCAATACTTTCAGTTAGTTGATTGTAAGGGCTATCGTGAATTTGAGTTGAATTTCGAGTGAAATTGACGTACCCGTTGGTAAGATAACGTTATGTTCTAGTGTTCCTAAATGTCCCTTTATAGCAAATAGGATCTTTTGACTAATGGCTTCTATTAACATTGGCATAATTGCAGATGTCCTCCTGCACATGGCCCTCTTGATTAGTCAAGGACATTGTTAAGTTTCGTGAGTTTTGACTCACTTGAGTGCGTTGAGTTCCTCGACGAGCGTCTGCGCGCCGACGTCGTGGCACTGGAAGATGTGGAGCTCGCGGCGTGCGCCGGGGGAGCCGCCCTCGGGAGCTCCCACCACGAACGCCAGCACGTTGTTGTACAGCTCGGCCGGCTCTGGGGACGTGAAGGCCGTGGGGGAGTGCACCCACGACGCGGGGAACCGCTCCATCACCGACTGGGGAGAGGGAGACAAGTGACGTCAGTTTTTTTTTTATAGTACAGGGGGCAAACGAGCAGTCCGGTCACCGAGATGATGGTGTTTTCCGACGCCCACAGACATCTGCAACACCAGGCGTTTTGCAGTTGCGTTGCCGGCCTTTAAGAACATGATTAGAAAGAAAGAGTTTTTCGTAATTTCTTGTTTACTTATGTAGAAAAGAAATGTTATACTCATTATAATTATGCATAATAAACATGCATTAACTTATTTACAATGATGAGAGTATTCGGAAATAGTAAAAAAAACATTGAGACGCAAAAAGTGTACGGCAGCAAAAATTTATAATGTAGCATGTTCAATTATTAATGTAAATTTTAATTAAATATTATTAATCATTCATTATCAGGCAACCACCCATTTTTTAAATAAAACAAATAGTATAGAGAAATGCACAAAGATCTAAGTTATGATTTGTAAACTGTACCAACTTCAAATTTTTCCCAGTTGGCAATTACACTGCAGACGTTACTTTTTGCAAAAATGCTCAGTGGAACAAAGCTATCTAAAACTTCCTTTCAAGCATTATATCTTCATGATTGATTATATTGTTACTATCTATGCACGAAATATGTATAGGACGTATACAGAACAAATGTAAATGTACCAAACTGCTTCAAATATCCGAAAAATACAATACTTACACAATATTCAAAAAAAAGCAAGCCAGGTTATTTGAAACGAACCTGAATAACTACGTATATCCATTAGATACAATGATAAGGCTAATAAATTACACTTTTAATAATTTTTTTTTGTCAATTAAATTCAGAAATATTGAACATTTTATCGTATCCACAAAATACCGATATTTCGAGTGGCTTTACCCATTTATACTATATAATTGAACTACAGTTATAATGTAAAGAAGATATTATGTATTAATATGCAATAATATTTTTTCAATCTTCTGTTTAAATACGTCATAACGAGCGTTCAAGGGGATGCTGAAACCAAGCTGCCTTTTACAGATTTTGTTGCCTTCGAATTACGCGAAAAAGCACCGTAACAAAGTTTAATTTCATGGCATTATTGATCTACATGACAATCATAGCCTTGGTAAAAAGTTTTCGCTTTCTATAGACAAACTATATAAACGAGTGCACCGGATTTTGAATAGATTTTCGTTTTGTAAAAATAGATTTGATTATATTTTCCTTGGGCAAAAACAAATTACAGAATAGATGGAACAACAATTAAAAAATAAAGGTTATCCTCACCCCGGTCTCGTAGTCCATGACGAGCACCCACTGGTCCTCCAAACACAGCTGCATTTTTTGGCTCCATATTCCTATAAGAGAAAATTGAATATTACATTCATCATATAGGAATTTATTTATTCTTATTCGTTTATTATAAATTTATATATTATTATTTATTTATTATTATTATTATTTATTTTTTATATGTGTTTCATTTATATATTATCATATATAATTTTATTTATCTTATTAGGTACTGTATATTTATGTATGAGTATGTACTGTATAATTATGTATATTTAATTGATATATCTATATTATTTTTTATTTATTATATACTAGCTGTACCGTGCGCGCATTGCTATGCCATCAACAGATACGTCATAGCAATATATAAAATTCATTGTATGTGGCGCCATCTGTCGAAATTTGGTCGTACCAACATAGAAACCTTCGTGCATTCAGGACAACTTTACTAAAGATCATCACATTTTCAAATGCATTGTGCATTACGATTCTAGAAAGGACATACAGACAAAAATTCAATTTTTTTTATATAGATAATACATTCGGGTCTGTGAAACAATGGAAATACACACACACTATTTCAACCCAGTTGGTCAACGCGTTTAGTAGTTGCCATACCGACAGCAGTGACACCTACGAGATTCAATTGTATTTTTAAGCATCCAGCCAACCATCGAAATACCCAAATAAAACTTTAACCTAATCGGTTCTGCTGTTTAGAAGTTTACCCGTTTTCCCATGGGAATTAAGAGTTTTCCCGTGGTAAAAAATAGCCTATGTTAATCTGTGATAATGTTGTAGTAGTAGTAGTAATTCAAATGATGAAAGAATTTTTGAAATTGGTCCAGTGTTTTCGCAGCCTATTCGTTACATACAAACACACATACACACACACACACACACACACACACACACACACCCACACATACACACACACACAAACACACAAACAAGTCATTTCTCTTTATACTATTAGTATAGATTTACATTTATTTCATTGCTGGAGGTGGGAGGAGAAAGGAGAGCAGCGCTAGTTTCTATACGGATGTCTATGGGTGTCGGTAGTCATGAAAATGTCTTCGACTGCTCGTTTGCCCCTCTATACCATAAAAAAAAAATTATTCTCTATACATATCATTATATTTTCCCACGAATTGATAGACTCGTCCATTGCGGAGGTTCTATCATATTCTACAAGAGGATATTTATACTAATACAAGCTCCGTGAAAAACCAAGTTATTTTATTTTCTGGTAAAGAACGTCGCAGAGACTCCTATACCTTTCGTTGGTACGGAACCCTTGCCGTGCGAGTCCGACTCGCACTTGGCAGGTTTTTTTTTAATATTTTTTATGGTATAGAGGACAAACGAACAGTCGGAGCCATTGTCATGACTACCGACGCTCATAGACACCCGCATAGAGGCTATGCAGATGCGTAAAGTGATAGCTGTGTTGTCACGTTTCGTGCGGTGTGTAAGTAGCCGGTGGGCCATGGAGGAGAGACGAGGAAGATGGGAAACGTATGTGTGTGGCTTTTGTGTGGATGTCTATTGGCGTCGGAGTCATATAAATGGCTCCGACTGCTCGTTTGTCTTTCTATCTTATTAATATTATAAATGCGAAAGTTTGTATGTTTGTTTGTTTTGTTTGTTTGTTTGTTTGTTACTCCTTCATGCAAAAACTGCTGAACCGATTTTCATGAAATTTGGCACACACATAGAGGGTAACTTTCCTAAGTAACCTCCCTAACCTGTAAATCCCGATAAAATGTTCCTATGGGATGCCATGGGATGATTTTCCACGATCTCGAAATTTATGCGGGTGAAACCGCGGGGCGCAGCTAGTACTATAATAAAAATCATTCCATTATTTGACAATTTGCTTTGCGCTTAACCTCATTTGTCCCGTCTTACCTGATGAAAATTGATAAAGAGGCTGTTTACTTCACTTGGTTTAAATTCATAAGGCCGGTTGCTCTTATCATTTCTCTGAATAGAAATGGAATGTTGTGTGAATGAATGAATGAAATATTCTTTATTGTGCACGTAGCAAACATTACAATTAAAAAGAACATATACATTTACAATAGGTACACAAAGGCGGCCTTATTACTCAAATAGTAATTTCTACCAGGCAACCTTATGAAGAAAAATATTTTGTTCAAGGAGAGTGGTTTGTAAGTTTATCCTATTAATATTATAAATGCAAAAGTTTGTATATTTGTTTGTTACTCCTTCACGCAAAAACTGCTGAAGCGATTTTCATGTTTGGCACACACACAGAGGGTTACTTGGATTAACACATAGAATATTTACTAATAAAATAAAATAAAAAATAAAAATAGTTTTTATCCCGAAAAAATGTTCCTATGGGATGCCATGGGATGATTTACTCGGGTGAAACCGCGGGACGCAGCTAGTTGAATATATTTTCAAGCCGCACATTACGCCTCAGTGGAGTCGTCATTTCAGAATTGTTTTAAATGAAAGAGGTACTGGTCAACTGACAACGGTTCAGGCGAAACACTCATTCTTTTGCTCTTCTTTTATAGTCTAGAAGGACCAACGAGCAATCATAAAAAAATTATTACTAACGGAACCTACAAGTTCTCATATGGAGGTTATTCAGATGCATTGCCTCTCCTTTTCTTTTCCATGACCCAAATTGTTAGTAATTCAACTACCATGTTGAATTAATAACTCTCATTGAAATTTATTTATGTGTTACCTATGATCCTTAACACCCAGCTCCAAACCTCAGTTGTTTTCAAGTAAAGGCTAGTCATAAAACATACTATAAACGCAACCACCAACACCTCATGTGGGTAATCAATTTCTTGTGGCACAGAAAATTGACGCATGAAAGTTTATATTGGAAATAGTTTCCAAGAGGTTTCTCTTGGATGCGTCGAGTAAGTTATTTTAATGGTGGCATCTTACTAATATTATGAACGCGAAAGTTTGTATGTACGTTCGTTATTTATTTGCGTATACACTACTGAACGTGTATGGTTGAAATTTTGCACATACGTTATTATATTCAGTATTATGTACGTAATAACAGAAGAATGCTCAGTATCCCAAAATATCTAGAGTTCCTTTAGGATTTATTGCACGCGGAAAAGACGGAGAATTACACGGAGAATACTGCTAGTATAAAATATGTGTGCCTGATACGCAACTACGGAGTTAACTCTCAATGAAAAGTTCTCTGTGTGTGTGTGTGAATGTAAAAGTTGCACAAGAGGCGTAAGTGAAATAAGCGCGGTGAAGTGTTGTTTTAGTTGCGCTCATTAATTCGTTTTACAGATTTTTACGTTTCATATTTTTCCTAACGCGCGATGACTGAAAAGAAAAAAAGTGATTAAATATTGAGTTATTTCGCGGTCATTCTCTCTAGTAGACAACATGTTCGGCAGTACCTGCATAGTGAGAATTCGCGAGGATAGTTCTCGGGTTCGAGTTCCAGGTTTGGCCAATAGAGATATATTTATTTTGAAATTTCTTATAACAATCCGAAGTAAGGAAGTTGGCAGTGTCATACTCGAATAAAATCTGACCCTCGGAAGGCATGTTAAGCTTAGACGTTAAGCACAATTGTTGCTCCGATATACTCTACTTGGCTGTGGTACCATAATTTTGGTCCAATTCAGTTGCATGGAACTACCTCTTATTAATCTGTGTTTTATGGGCATTTAATTTAATATACTATACCACGTTGACGTAGCATTGATATGTTGGCGTAACAATGATACGTTGGCGTAGAAGATGTAAAGTATTGTATTAAAATATGAGTAAAATAACTATATAAAGTTGACTTCGGTATTAAACTTTCGTTATTAATACAAGGTTGATAAAAGCGAGAGGCATTAAATGAAACCACATATTTAGTAGTGTACACAACAAAAATCAGATCGATCGGAGCAATAGTTTAGCCATAGGATTTTTTTTTTAAATTTTTCTCACGTCGTACACTGTATCATCAGCTGATCGAGCGCCCGGCCGCCCTTAGTCTGCCGGGGTCATTCATCCCGCGCGAGGTGTAGCCGCCCGCTACAGAGCATGAATATATTTTTTCGCTATTTAACTTTTTTTAAATAGTTTCGGATTAACTGTAGGCACTTATAGTATATGCGGTTTAATTTAATGCTTTTGCGCTGCAGAGTAGCAACTTCTGCCCCATTCAACCGATTGTCATGAAAATCAGTATGATGATGTATTTTTAATGGGTAAGAAATTGTTGGCGTAGCAACGCGTGCCAGGTACAGCAAGTGAAAGAATAAAAATAAAAATAAGATTTTTTCAGTAATATTTCGAAATCATTTATTCACAGACATGGTCATTCAATATATAAAACTAAAATCGGATTAAGCTGATTCAAAAACATGTCAATATCTGTGACTTCAATTAGGTATACAAGGAAGCTTGCGTGGTTGAAGATAATTACAATTATTTGACGACCATGAAGTTTGTTAATCACAGCTCTAAATAGGTTGCGCGTGGCACGTGACGCGTGCCACGCGAAACGTTAATCGTTATCGTTTTAGTGACCTTTAATCTTGCTTTTCCTAGGTAATTAATGCCGTAATCAAATGGCCGTAATAAAGTGGCGTAAAGTCAAGTTACTCCGCTGTCTTATGACGGCAACGTTTTCCTAGGTAACGAAAGTTGGATTACCTTTTGCAAGAAATATACCAAATAATTTGCCGAATAAGGAATTAACCCATTCTACTTTGAATACTATTTGAATTGTATGCGTACGTACAACTTTCCTCTAAACAATAAATATAGATCATAATTATGACATAATGTTTAACAATGTCGTAATGGTATACAATTTGGGTGTTACGTAAGTTTTAGTATTGTGCCTGTCGTAATGCGTTTCGTTTTATGCAGGTCAAATAATAAAATCTAATGCATAATTAAAATAGCCGCCCACTTCATAGCGTGGCAAAAATAAAAAAAAATACATTGTATATTATACCATAAGTAAGTTACCTTCTAGAAGAGAATGGTTAAAATCGGTATAGTGGTTTTGGAGAATATTCTATACAAACAAATAAAGAAATATTTTTTCTCTTTAATATTAACTAATCATGACCCTGTATATATAAGTTATGCTGCTAAGTCCAGAAATGAGAAAATTTCCATACAAACCTTACCTCTTCATTTTACTCCTTTACATGGAGAATTTTGTCCATTTTGCCTACACAAATAATTGTAATCAAGAATAATTCGTACAAATTTTCCCCTATTTCACCCCCTTAGGGGTTGAATTCCTGACAACTCTTTCTTAGTGCTCACTTACATCAGGAAAGGAACAACTGCACCAAATTTAAATTTCTAGGTACAGTATATTCTGCAGTGTGTTAATATAAGTTTTGCCTTTTATATATTAAATTGACAAACATTAGCTTTCCGCGCATTTTCTCCGTATAATCGATGAAATTTCCAATTTAAAAGTATATGACTATTATGCAGTTAAAATAAATTAAAATTTAGTTAACTTTATATTCGTCAATAACAGGTTGTTTTTAATTTTATATTATTAATTCATGATTTTAAACCTTTTTGGACACGCAGTGTTAATCAATGTCCATGACTAATTTAGTAAGAGGTAGTGCCACACTGCATGCTTGCATGCAACCGAATTGGACTGGCACGACCGGGGAAGCACCTCTTGTGACAACTTTGTTGTTGTTTTTCATGCGGTGTGTAAATAGCTGGTGGCCTATGAAGGGGGGAGGAGAAAGGAAGGCAACGCATTTTATTATCATCTTTATGGGGATGTCTATGGGCGTCGGTAGTCATGAAAATGATTCCGATTACTCGTTTGCCCTCCTATACCGTAAAAAAATATTAAAAATGACATACCGTTTGTTTTCTCCAACTGCAGCAGCCGTCTCATGCCATCCGCGGGGTAGACTATCCCCGTCTCCCTCGTCACCGTGAAGGTGGCCAGGTGCTCCAGGACATACGCACTCCTGCGTAGCCCGGCCAGCTGGTCGAAGTCATGGAGCGCGCGCGCCGTCGAATCCGAGCTCCGCGCCACCCCTCGCTGCGCCATCTTGGGCTACCACTCGCGCATTATCAGCACACTTACAGATGAACGGATTTTAAAGTTCTGTAACAATAGAAAACAAATTTAATATAACGTTACTGCCGGTGGTTAAAAAACCTGAATAGGAAATCTGCATGTTGCGAAAAATCTCCTTAAAAACATAACGAGGAAACTTGTCAGCAAAAATCTCTTTTAAATATTTTGAGATCGTAACTGGTGCAACGAATACCAGATACGATTACGATTTGAAATATATTTTTGAATATCAAATGTCAAATCTGGCCCTGGTCATATTTTCCAAAAAATCCAGGGTCTGTTCTAGAAACGAGTCCGGGCATATGATTTCAAAGTTTCTTACAAATTTCTTCATAACACTGCTTATAAGTTTTTTAGAAGTTTTTGAGCCATTCAACAGGATGTCACCTTCTGTTGGATTGGACTGCTTCCAAACTTATAAGATCAGAGTATAATTCAAAGCACGCACGTGCGAGCGGAGAGTAGTAAACGAATAATGTACGTTTTTTATTTGAATTTGTAAATCTTTGGAAAACAAGTTTGATGAAGATAGTAATTTTACATTTAATAGGCTAGATGTCAAAGTAAAGCTAGCCCTTCTTAGCTACGAACTTTACGAAACTTGGAAGTACATTCCAAAAAACTTACCACACAAGCCGCCTTCGATTCTACGTATTAGAGAAACCATTAAAATATTTCGTAATATTCACGCAAGTCTATCGACAATCACGTAATATCCCTATTTTTACGAAACACCAATTAAAATATATAGAAAATAATGATATAACATTATGAAGTAATGAAAAAGTATATCAAATTAGAATGTCAATTAGAGAACCGGTCTGTAGCAGGTGCGGCGCGCGCCCTTCATTGCGATTCGCTGCGTACGCGCAGCGCATTCCGACGCAGCCGTCTCACTCACACCGCCGGCTCGCGTGCCGTCTCGCTCGCAACAGGACGCACAGGTTGCGTTTCTAATCCTGCGTGACGTTACTAAAGTACCAAAAGTTGATTTGCGGAAGCGCATTTTTGTACCGTTACGCCTATTACTCGGCCTTTCAATTATTTTAGAATGTTCTAGTTGTGGAGACTACACTAACACATAACTGGTAGTAAGTGGCTGCTCAGCACAGTTTCGCAGCGCACTGCTGTAATGTTTTGGGATTAGCACGACATATACCATCAGCACTCAGTTGGATTCAGTTATATGGTAAAAGAACTTACTGTAACAATTGCGGACTGTCCGCACTATGCATTCTGTTGTCGTCACAGTTATCCAGCAGGCGAGTATTTTCTGTTACGTATTCAAGTAAATTTAGTAACGTATCTTGGAATTTTGTCTTCTCAATACTCTTCACATCATAAGTAAGGTTTTTAAGTCTTCTAAGGTTTTAACTTTTAAGTAAAAGAAATACTTTCAGAAGTTTTAATAGTCAGGTAGGTACTTCAACTAAGCCAAATCCAACAAATCGATATTTTGTCGGTCCGATTGTTTTTATAAATGGTGCAATTACAATGATTTTGCGACATTAAATTGTTTTATAGATATCGATCTAGATATAGATAAAATAGATGTAGATAGAGATATAGATATTCTATTGAGCCAATACGATATAAGGCTTATTTCCGAAGAGTGGATCTGTGTAAACATTTGCACTATGGTTAAACATGGCATTCATATCTTGTCTATACAAGAATAAGCACTCGGAGCCGCTCGGGCCAAGGACAAATCAAATAGTTATTTAGCGCTGGAATGCGAACGTTGGCGGGCATATTTACCAATAGCTAATATGATCATCACCGGATCATCGGAGATGTACGTCTTAGAAACCACATCTTATAAGCACAACTTTAGCGCGTAACATAATTTTAGTTAAAAACATTTACAAAATTTATTGCATATGTGGATGGATGCGCCAGATTAGCACAATTGTGTATTAGATTATTTTTAACGACAGAATCACTCCAACTGACAGCCTAAAGACACAATTTTATTATAAAAGCCTGTCATCCCTACAACTGAACTTTTTAACTACATAATTTGTAAAACTTCCGAAGACCAACATGAATTTGAGAAACTGCTTTATGGGTATCCAATTCTGAGTAGTGTAACTATACACTTTTTGATACTAATCAAATTAAATGTGTCTGAATGTTTGTAACGAATTCACACCTAAAAATCTCAACAAATTACTTGAATTATTGTATAACGATAGATGAAAGAGAACAATACGATAGAAGAAAAAACAGAACATATAATCAATTACGATAAAGTTAACGAAAGTATGATGTTTATGAATATAACGCAAGTGGAAAGCTGGTATAAAATTGCGACGAAGCAGTCGAAGATTCTACTATTGTGTCAACGAACAATTTCACGTACATGTCTGTATCTGCAAGTTATTCGTGTGAGGTCGAAAGGTGGCATCTCAGGGCTCAGGGCCGACTGGTCACAGGTAACTTTCAATATAAACGCCATATAAAGAAGACCCTACGCCATCTGATAAAATTACCATCACGTTAAGTGTTTATATATCCCATGAATAAATATTTTTAAATAGTGAATTTTATGTTGTTTTATGTCTTAATATACCTACATATATAGTTATTGTAATCATGTGTAATTTGTTGTCTTTTGTTGTTGTTGTTGTTGCTTTTTGTTGTACTTAAGCTGAGTTCAAATAAATGTTCATCTTTCTTTTTTACGAGTTAATACTTCATTTTTTAAATTGTTTTCAGCCTAGAATTGCGCATAGCTGTAGTAACATTATTGATTAGGTCGTCCAGTGCGAGTTTGGAGCTCAGCCAGTTCTTTCTGTCCCATAACTTCGCTAGGGCTATGTGCTCAGGACGCTAGGTAACAGGGGTCCAAAACAGCGATGCACAGAATAATACCTTTTCAACATCATCTTTCGGAGTATGTCCACTACTGGATTACGATTGTTGAATTCAGCATTCTACGAGAAAATTTTCAAATGATTGATTCTTAGAAATCATTATAAAAAACGATTGAGGGAAGATATTAAATATCCACTATGAATAAGATGCGATGGTATATTTAAATGCCAAAACCATCATGGCCATGTTACTTGTTGAAAATCTGGATTGTTATCTCATTCGTAAGGCTTACAGATGGTTTCTATAGCCTAAGCATATAAGCCGCGTAAATGCTGACAACTGGATAACAAAAAAGCATTGCCCTCCTTGGACGGAGTCGGGTAAACATTGAAACATAATTAATGTCGTCCTAGCCGATTTCGGCTACGGCGACCGTCTCTATAGAGACGAGCCAGATGCGCAGGATATATTATAGTGCACAAGTGTGCGCGCAGACACAAGTGCACTCTCTATTCCCTCATTCTCATATTCCGATGGGACGGCAATCCGACACGACCGGTGAGAGATCAGGCGCAGGACCGACGGCTTCACGTGCTCTCCAAGGCACGGGGGTGTACCACCGCCAACTTCCTGACTCCGGACTGTTATTAGAATGTGAAAAATCCCAAATAACAATTTTTGGTCCGACCGGGGATTCGAACCCAGGACCTCACGTCTGTGGTTGAACATGCTTACCACTAGACCACGAGGCAGTCAACATATATCAGAGACAAGTGTGGGCCCTCCCGTGTGAACTTAAGTTTTCGAGTTAAAAGCCTCCGGAAGTGGATAAAAATACAATTTTATATTTCCTCTAGTTTATTTCTCATCTCATGAATTTAAAAGTTTTCTTTATGAATTTAAAGCATTTAAAAAACTTGTTGTCTTGTCTTATCTTGTTATTAAAAAAAGCTGCAGGCTAAAACAAGACTCATTTTGTTTATTATAAACTCTGTAGAAGGTAAACGATCGTGTCGTTTATAACAATTAATAATAATTTTGGTTTCTATATTTTTTTTTACTTTGTTTTGTTTTTTTTTATGGTATAGGGAGCAAACGAGCAGTCAGAGCCATTTTCATAACCAGCGACGCCCATAGACATCCTCATATAGACTATACAGGTACGCTGCCCTACTTTCTCCTCCCACCTCCATGGGCAACCGGCTACTTACACACCGCACGAAACGCGACAGCACAGCTGTCACTTTACGCCGGTCTCGTGTAAGCGAGAGGTACCTCCCCGGTCGTGCCGGCCCAATTCGGCTGCATGCAGTGTGGCACTACCTCTTTCTAAGTTGTTTATTTTGTTTCGTATTAAATTGGGACAAAAACCTACAACTTGGGAATCTTCAAATCGAGGGTGAATAGGTACCTTCTAGGCAAGCGTGCTCCATCGTCGGCCAAGTCTACACTTTCCACCAGGTGAGGCATTGACCAATCGCAAGCCTATCTATTTTATATATCTATCTATTATAAAAAAAAAAAATACCTATGTGCTTTACAATATGCAGTACCTATGTAATATAAAATGTGTAACAGTATAATTGTCCTACATAAATTACATTCTATTGTCACGACTAACGAAGCTGGCGGCGGTTCTACGACCTGACTTCGCCGCATCACGCGAGATGTGCTAACAGCCTCCTCGCCCGCGGCGCACGCGAACTCCGCACCTGCGCTTGCGCAACAAGGTCGAGATTCACGTTGGCACAAACAATTAACGCGCACAGTAAAAGTGCACACGATAATATATTCAGAATATACAATTCTTGTGAAACGTCTCTTTTGAATAAAATAATTCGAATGTACTTTTGTAGAGTTGGCCAAAATCTATTATGAAAGATTGCTAGAATTGCCTATTTTCCGCGGGTGAAGGCTTTAATGCACTGCCAAGTGCCATCGTCACATCCCATCGAACACTAAAACCAGGTATCATCAGATGGTCGGATCATCGAATCAACAAAATAACACAACTCAAATTCAATACAAAATTATTGTTGAGTTAAAATTTTTTAATTTTTTTCGGAAATACCGAAACCTTTTTTCCAAAAATTACGATTTTTTTTTATTTTGAAAATTTTTAATGTCAACTAGATGACATTAGTTCAGTTGATCGATAACAAGTTTGTGACTAACAATTTACAAAAAAATTAATTCGATTTTACTATAAATTTAAAAAAAAATGTTTCATCTTATTGCTTTTTCGTCACAACTACGGTTGGAGATCCTCTCCTCCAATCAATTGTTATGCGCCGCTATTGTCCCATAATCCTGAGACAAAAATCGGATAAGGGGACAAACGAGCAATCAAGGCCGTTTTGAGAACTATCGACGCGACGCCCATAGACATTCGCATAGAATTTATCCATACGTGTTGCTCTCCGTGCTCCTCCCACCTTCATGGGCCACCGACTACTTACACAATACTAAGCACGACAGCACAGCTGTCACTTTACACCTGTTTCGTATAAGCGAGAGGTACCTCCCCGGTCGTCTCAATTCGTCTGCGTGCAAGCATGCAGCGTGGCACTACGGCTTACTGGATTTGTATTTGCAATGAAACTCAAATATACTCTTCTTAAATAATTAGCAAGTGAAGTCACTTTCGCATCTACGTTTATGTAAGCGTTATGTGCTATGTAAATAGTGTAACAGTTTCATAAGAGGCGCACGACACCGCGCCCGCCGGACCGTGGCAAAGACATCAACGACACGCGCGGACCACCGTCCGTCCGTCCGTCCGACTGTCAGACAGTAGACTCGAGTAACTTTGTGTCTCAAAATATTGAATTTCTAATATTGAACTTGAAAAAAGAAAGACGGTTGGTTTGAGCATTTCTAAAGCATTTTAAGACCTTTAATGCAATAAAAAGAAAATCATAAAAAATGAAGATCCAACAATCTTACTTTCTACAGTCTATATACTGGTCATACGTCCAACTAAGTACTGTATAATACAGATAAAACGAACAAACTTATAGCAGACTAAATTACAGTGACTCATCATTCACCGGCGTTAAATATATTATTCGTTTTTTTCGAATAGCACAATTATAATTATGATTTCAGATTGTATCTAAATTATCTGTGCGATTTTATTCAAATCCTTTCAGTAGTTTGTATATGTTTCGCTTACATACGAATTTGAGGTGGATTAGAAATATATCATTACGTTGGAGATCAAGAAACAGCATACTCAAATTATTTGTATTATCTATTTTTTCTATTAATTGGGCTGTTAAAAAACTAAGAGTTGTGGCAGAAAATGAGTTTACCGTACTAATGTTTTAACTGAATAACTTTTTTTTGAAAAAGCGGAAAGTATTTTGATAAATTTTTTGGAATCCTTGTATCTAAAAACTAACTCGTCCCATTCCAAAAATATACACTGGAGAAATCCCCAGGGACTGCTATTATGCATAATTTGAGAGCAATGGTGCATATGCTATTCTTATTAGACTTGAGAATTGATTGTCTTTCGATTCTTCTTCTTACTTTTAAATTTCGTCGATGGAGTTTATTATTGTGATTAAATTGATGTTTTATGCGCGTTTCTTCATTTTTTTTTTTTTTT